>CM065053.1:16155000-16447500 GCA_032883995.1 Coronaproctus castanopsis
GAAATCAATATAATAAATGTAATCAAAATAAAAATTTATATTAAGTGTAAATGTTATTAAATCATAAGAAATGTAATTACCCGTTGACAAGCGAAAGCTTGACGGGATAAGTAGTATTAAAACAATTGTATTATGTCGTATGAGTGTTGTTGTGTTGTTGTGTGTATACATGAGGTGTGATTATGAGTGTATATATCATTATAACATTTATCACAAATATACGTTTTTTAAAAAAAAAAAAAAAAAGTCGTAAGCGTTATTTTTAAAATAACGTTTTCCATTCGTAATGAAAATTATTTCCCGAACTAGACTATTTTTCTTTCGATATAAACGACTGTTGTATTAACAAAAGCCAAAAAAAAAAATTTACTAAAACGATGTATATAGTGAATATTTCTGACTAGATCGTAGACTCGAACGATGTAAAACACGTTGAAATTATCTATACAAAAACTGAGAAACAAATTAATTTTTCAAAAACGCTTTATAGTACGATTTTTGGAGGTGACCCGCTTGTTATTGTTTTATGTTTGCTCATTCTGCAACCGGGTACATTTCTATATTGAACAAAATTTCAACAGATACGTGTTTACGTTTGCATTTAAGAGCACTTGTATCTATAATCCGACAAGTGGATATAACGATTCAATTTTTTTTTTTTTTTAATTTAAACGCGCTATACTTCAGAGTAATAAGGTGAAATAATGAAAAGAAAATTGTTGAATTTAGATTCACCGAATGCACACGACAGGATTTCTCGTTAGTGTCGGAGCGAGTCTAACAGCAAGACGATATCGTTATGTTGGAAACAGTTGCGTGCGGAAAGCAATAGAACGATTAGGAAGCGGACTATACTAAATCAATATTATATATTACAATATATCATGTGGAACCAGTATAATGGATTAGCTTACAAATATTTTCCATATTTAAGTGTAAGACTTAAAAACAAACAGTTCACCCCTAATTACTATAATGTACAATTTATCACTATGGTAGTTTTAAAACATATTTATAAAGATTTGGCATAGCAGAAACAGAAAATTGTATTACATGTAATTTTGCGGACACCTGTTTTCATGTCTTACACGTGATGTCAATGGAACTAGATTGTAGTATGGAAGATTTAGTAGGAGATAAATTTATTTAAAAAGTTCAATAATTTAGCTATAGAAGAAATAAACGAAAGAAAAAAATATATAATTTGTTATATTAGTAATAAGAACAGCATTTGTTTAGAACTTTAATGAAAACATTAAATTTAAGATACAATTATGGCATATTGGGATGTAGGTTGTCAAATTTGGATTAAAATTTTTTATTACAATATATAAATTTTCAATTTATTGTATTGTTATCGTTAATGTAAGTGGAGTTTGAAGTGGCATAAGACTTAATTGGATTGTAGCTTTCAATTCCATATTATAAAATGTAATTTTTTTTTTTAAATAAATATATTCTAAAAAAAATGGTAAGCATTGAACATTTATGTTTATTCAGTATTAAGCCTCTTTACCAACCACATCTATTCTTCATAGTAATTCAAACATTTCTTACTTTGTGCTGGCCAGTAATAAAGTGTCGTCTGCAAATCTAACATTAGATATTCCTCCTTGCCATCCTTCCATTTTTTTTCTTACAATCCATTCCCCGTAGATGTTGAAGAGAATCGGTCGAATATAGCAACCATGTCATACTCCTTTTCTTGCTGAAAACTCTTTCGATTTTTCGTCCTCCTCCTCCAGTTTAATAAATCCTTTATTATTTAAGTACAATTTTTGTATCAAATAAATTAGATGTTTCGGTGTTCCCTATTTCCAGTAATATTTGCCACATTTTCGTTCACTTACTGTTGTAAAAAGATCTAAAAAACAAAGCAGCCGGGAATGTTATATTTTTTCACTGGTACAATACGATCGCTTATTGTTTCATATCCTAGTAATCCCGATGATATCGCTGACTTTATTATTATCGCTACTCCGTTTACTGAATTCGTTTTCATTGCTTGAATATACTATCAAGTTACCGCTGGTTAATACAAAATGTCCACTCTGTTTCCAGTGCGTCTCGGCTACGCCAACTGTCGCTATTACTTTAGTAATTTTCTCTACTATATCAAGTTTGCCTTGATGGTTAAGTCCTCTTATATTCCATGTTGCTATTTTTGTTATTACGGTTTTACATTTATTCTACCCTTCAACATTACCGGTAGTATATTTTCCATAGAGAACCCGGTTCTTAAATTCCCTATGGCTGGCCGCCCATTTCACACATACGGTCTCGGTACCGTAGCGCCGATCGCCAATCGGTTCGCATGGCAAACTAATTTCATTATTTGTGTCTTGCATAAGGTTTTCGTGGAAAGTTTTACACGTTAGGGTTCCTCCCATTTCCGTGTTTTGAACAGCCGCTCCTAACCTGGAGAACAGACGCTGACCGTTAGCCGCTCCACTGGAGACAGACGCTTCCGAATTTTGATATATATATATATATATATATATATATGGGAAAATAAATTATCCCACTTTGCGGTTATCTAATTTCCAAAGCGCCACTCGATTTTGCTAGGATAAACTGTGTTCAAATTCGTTCTTCTGTTTGCAGTCTACTATTTAGAATCTTATGTGCGTTTCGTTTAATACTTTCCAACTACTCCATTATGAGGGGAATTATATATATATATATATATATATATATATATATATATATATATATATATATATATATATATATATATATATAAGGATTTAATAAGTTGCCGGAGAGCTGGGAATAATTTCGTTGTATTTCTGCCGGAGTAAATCGTTTGAAGGAGTTTTTGAAAAGTCAGCAAGGGAAAATTATGTAGCTTCAGTTTACTAATGTGCTCCCAAATGATCCGCTAAAATATCAGAATTACGATCCTGTGTCTTAGGTGTCGCATTCGAATAACCTTAATTGAAATTGTAGTCCTAATATTCTATTAGTATATATATATATATATATATATATATATATATATATATATATATATATATATATATATATATATATATATATATATATATATATATATATATATATATATATATATATATATATATATATATATGTGTGTGTGTGTGTGTGTGTGTGTGTGTGTAATATACATTTTATAAATTTTACATACATACATATATATATATATATATGTGAATAATTTTCAGATATGTATAAAATATCCATGCTATATATATATAATTATTACATACGTATTGTATATACATACAATGTATATATGTATGTATGCGCGTGTGTTTTGTATAAAGCTCGTTGAGATTGATTATGATTATGGAAACAGGTGAAAAGGTTCTTTTAAAAATATAATTTTGTAGTTAGTTGGGACTTATCTTCAGTTTTATAGTAATGGTTTTATTTTATTTGAAGATAATAACCTTTGGGATACGACACGGCTGGAGACCGACAAGACGGAGCAGGTAATTTGCCGAGATTAACGGGCGTTCCAGTTTCTTCGCTAGCTACTTTGTTTTCTCATTATTTTCCCAACCTGCTAATTAATGAGGTTTTTAACTATCGTTTTTTGGTTAATTATTTACTAAGGAAGGAAAAAATGGTCATAGAAGTTATTTAATATTAGTGCTTTTCAAATATATACTTATATACATATATATAACACACGTATACATTTACGAATGTGTATGCATCTAACTTTCGGATCCGTGTTTGAAATTTCCTACCACGAAGTTACACGGTCAGATTCGGAAATTATTATTTTTTCTAAGTATCCTATTTTTACTTGTCTACTTACCACTCGGAAAACCGTGTGTAATCAGAACTATTACTTCTACTTCAACTACTACACAACTGTTTTTTGCACGAGATAATTACAATTCTCTCTTTTACTCTTAGGCACGCACACACTTCGACGAGAGTAAATTTACATCAACAAGGGTGCAACGAAAACTGTAAAGACCGTTCCCTTCAAAATGTTGAATCCAAGTGTACGTAACTTGAGCTTAATACCACTTTCCATCAATAAATCAGTAAAATTCGTTATTACGTAGTAAGAAGTTTAGGAGGACAGAAAAGAATGACGATGTAAAATATTCTCTTTGGAATTTCTTTTAATCACTATTTTACGAGCTTAATTAAATAATTACAATACGTATATATATATATATATATATATATTAATGTATATATATATATATATAAATTGTGTATATTATTATTTTTCATATTTTTGTCGATTATTCGTGTAATGCATCCGTGGCGTCAATACTCAAAGTTTTCAAAGTTCGAAGTTTTTTATTCATCGTTGTGTTTGTTGTTGTTGTTGTTTTAAAAGTGTGTTGTTAATATATTTTCCTCCGAAAGACGAACTGAAATAGTCGCAAACTGTCGGATTATTTCCTCGGTTCAGACCATACCTAGTGACGATCTGTCCTCGACGAAAGCAGCTGTTCCAGGAATATTATTATATATATATGTTTTTGTAAATATCTATAATTTAATAAGTAATTAAAAATGGCGTGTATAATTATGAATTTTGCAATTTTGAGCTCCGAGAACACTATGCAACATTTTGGGAATTTCAACACTTTCTAGTCGCTTTTTTCTCGATTTCAGCTAGATCGCATTAACCATTGGAATGTTATATAAGCTTCTTCCTCATGCATCATCTTTTACAATGATTCACAGGCTATGCCTCTTGAAACTGCTGACCGGAATAATTCGAACCAGCGGCGTAATTCCCTCGTCCACGAATGTTGTGGCCGGCCAACAAATCTCTTTCCCATCATCTTTCCTTGAATGATCAATCTTAACATTTTGTATTTAGGTCCGCGCATCAAATCTCCTAAATATTTCTGTTTTCTTTCCTTCACGTTGATCAATACTTTTGGTTCCTTGTCCAGTCTATCGAGCACTTCCTTATTAGTTCTATCCGGTGAGATACGTAACGTGCGACGGTATATGTAAAGTTCAAACGCCTGTATACGGTTCTCCAAAGGTCGCGTCTACTGTCCATACTTCAAAGCATAATACAAAACTGAAAATACTTAATTTCAGTTCGACATTTAGGCCCCGTCTAATAAAAAGTTTCTTCATATTCATAAACTTCCTCCTTGCCGGTTCTACTCTTGCTTTTATCTCTTTTCTTGAGGTACAATTATTCTCTAGGATTGTGTCAAGACATTTAATTGATATTACTTGCTGGATTTCCTCCCCCATTAATTTTCAATATTGATTTCGTCGGTTTCTTTGCAAAAACCAGGACCTTTGTCTTAGCGATGTTAATTAGAATCCCATTTTTACGGCTGTTATATAAGCTTAGAAATTTGTTTTCTATCGCATATGTGTTAGTAAATATAATTAAAATTTTATATCTAGGGTATCTTTTTGGTTTAGACTATTGGATGTTCCAGAAAAATTTTTTAATCCATGGTATAATTATTTTAAGGAAATAAATTCCGATTGAAATATTCCGAAATTATTTGTCAAAACTGAAATTTTTGATTATAACTCCGGAAATTGATGACACGAAATTCTACACAATTGAAAGTTATAATGTATGTAATGGTATTTAATAGCATATATATATATATATATATATATATATATATATATATATATATATATATATATATAATATCTTCTTCTTTACCTATGTTACATCGTTGTATTGATGTAGGCCTTCCTTAATTATTTGCATTTATCTTGTGTTTTCCGAAGCCACTGAATTACCGCTGTATTGTCAATATTGTCCGTCCATCTCTTGTTTGGTATTCCGTAACTTCTGATTTCCATAACATCAGCTCTTTTGTCCACCTCCCATCATATTGTCTACCTGTCCAGCCCATGCCCATTTATTCATCGCTATTCTTTACCTGATATCTTCGAACATTGTTTCCATCCGATTTTTTCTGATTTTATTTTATCTTGGAGTCGAATTCCTAGTAGTGCACGTTCCATCTTTCTTTCAGTCTTCCTCATTCTATCAATTATTTGTTTTGTTAATGACCATGTGTATGCGTCATACATTATTACGGACACTATACATAGTTAAATTGCTCTGTTTTCTTTACTAATTTTACTTTTGAGCATTCTCTTTATTCTGCGATATGTGACCCAACTATATATTTCTCGAGTAGATCTGGACTTGTTTATTCTTTCTTTATTGTAAAAACTTTATCTAAGTATTCAAATTCATCTACCTTTTACACCTCGTCTTTTTGTAAATTTATTTTATACACATATATATCCCCACCGGGGGGGCACTTAGTGCCTCTCGTGCCGGAGCTCAATCCGGAACGAGGCGCGTCCACAGGTGGCGGATAGTGGAACGGCCTGCAGATATGAGTAAGACGTAGTCAAATAAGCAATTGCGGACAGTAGTGACAGGACAATGAAACAAGAGGATGTGGATGGGCAACTTGAGGAACTGCCTAATAAAAGTTCACAAAATCCTACGATTGTTTTACCATCAGCGAGATTTGGCCGCTGTCAAAGCCTTACACCGCTACTATCTCAGTAGCAACCTGCTGCCTTGCGGTATGGATTTTGATCCAAAGGCTAGGGTTCCTCCCCGAAATAGAGGTATCCTCACTATCCACATCATTTCTTAACTTATCTGCCCTCATAATTTTCTCTAACCTCTTCGTTCTCCAAACTATCCTCCTCCTTTGGCCAGTGAGAAATCGCACCAGCGTGAGTGGGCCGGTCATCTGGGCTTGCCTTGCCACTGATAACTCACTCACGTTGGAAGGTTAGATAACAAAGAGTTCCCAACTAGAAGAATAGCGATTATACTGCACGAATTAAAAATATATGAAATAGACATAGCAGCTTTAAATGATACAAGATTACCTGCTGAAGGGAAATTTTTTGAAAGTACGTCTGGGTACATCTTATAATGGAAAGGTACAGCGATCGGAAAAAAGAGAGAGCGTTGAGTCGGCATAGCGATTAATAACTTACATAAATGAAGGACCTGCAGGCGTTAACGAACGCATTATTACGATGAAAGTTCGACTCCCGAATGTTCAAGACCTAATTATTATCGGCGTGCACGCACCTACATTGGATAGTCCAGAAGAAGAAGAGGATATATTCATTACAAAAGGTTGTCGACGCCGCGCGTACATACGAAAATATCATAATACTAGGTGACTTCAATGCAAGGGTTGGTCAGGACTCAAAATCATGGGAAGGTGTTATTGACCTGCACGAGATCGGAAAGGTGAACAGCAATCGAGGAAGGCTATTACAATTCTGCTCAACAAATGCCTTATGTATAACAAAACACAAATTTTAAACTGAATGATATACACAAGGGCACGTGGATACACCCAAGATCTAAGTTATCTCATATGATTGATTACATAATTACCCGACAAAGAATGAAACCTGAATGCTTAATAACGCAAGTAATGCGCGGAGCTGACTGCGATACAGACATATGATGATACGTTCGCGTTTTTGGTTCAGATTCCGACGAAACCACCATCAGCACTATGTAAATAGAAGGAATATCCAAGATGTGAAAATAGGAAGACATAACATAAATGCACTAAAAAATAAACAGATTGTGGAAATGTTTCGTTCGGAAATTACTCAGCCACTTAAGAATATACAGCAGAATAGTAACACCTCGGTAGAAGAATACTGGAACATGATTAAAAATGAACTCTACGAGGCGTGTAAACACATCGTTGGGATCCAAAAAAAGAAACAGCAAGATTGGTTTGAAGACACGTCGTCTGAAATAAAAAAGTGTTTGGAAACTAAGAGGCCGGCATTCGTGACATGGCAAGCGGACAAAACAAATAAAAAGAAACATGATGCGTTTAAAATGGCTAAGGCACTTGCACAAAAGGAAACCAGGCGATTGCAAAATGTGTGGTGGAAAAACAAAGCAGCCGAAATCCAACTAACTATTATCAGATACAAATGATTCTCGAGGCTTCTTCAGCGCTATTCAACCTATCTACGGCCCTAAATATAGACGGAAATTTGCAATCAAAGATTACTAAGTAATAGAAATGATGTTAAAAAGGATGGCAAGAAAGTGTCAAAAAACTTCTCAACAATGAATCCAACTTTAGTAAAAACGTGCTGGACTCTATAACTAAAATGGAGGATAGGATAGAACTAAATGAACCTCCGAGTTTCGAAGAATTATCAAATGCCGTCAAAAGCTTGACGGTATTCCAGCAGATATATATATATATATATATATATATATATATATATATATATATATAAAATAGGAGGAGAAACGATGCTTAAATGGCTGCACAACTTGTTTATTAAAATATGGCGCGAAGAGACGGTACCAGCTGATTCTTTAAGGGCGATAAGACAGATTGTACCAATTACAGAGGAATTGTGTTCCTATGTACAGCTAGCAAGATATTTAGTAAGCTTTTATATGATAAGTTGAAACCTATATTGAACTCATATTTGCCAGAAGAACAGTGCGGATTTAGGCAACATCGTAGTGCTACATATATGACATTCTCCCTTAGACAATTAGTAGAGAAAACCAGAGATACCTCATTATGTATGGCCTTTATTGATATTAAAAAGGCGTTTGATAATGTTTAAAAACCGTAGGATGTCCACGAAAAATACTACATTTGATAATCAAACTTTATGATAAAACAAAAGGATCAGTCATATGTGACGATGGACGATCCGACACTTTTGACATTAATACTGGCGTAAAGCAGAGATGCGTATTGGCTACTAAGCTTTTCAATTTCTATATGTGCATGATGAATATGGTCTTACAACAATGTTTATCATCGGAAGCAGAGATAAAAGTAAAATTCCGGTTCGATAAAGGCCTATATAATTTAACGAAATATAAAACTCGATCAGCAACCAACACCTTCAAAATCGTTAGTCTACAATATGCAGATGACTGGATACTTTTTGGTAATAATCCGCAAAAATTACAGAAAGCGCTTGATTGTTTACTATCCGTGTTCTCTGAATTTGGATTGACTATAAATCATAATAAGACAGAGGTAGTCCAGGTTGACAGCAGTATGTTTAATTTTCATTTATCTGGTAATCGGCTAAGTGTCGTCGGTTCATTTAAATACTTGGGATGTATTGTATCGAACGATGCAAATTTGGATTGCGAGGTAGAATCGAGGATTAGAAATGCAAATGCTGGATTTAACAAATTAACACAGAAAGTATTTTGCAATCGAAATTTAGAGATAAAAACCAAATTAGTAGTACACAAGACTATAATATCAGTCATGCCAAATGGCAGCGAAACATGGCCAAAAAAAAACAACATATACTTGAAGTTTGTCACCAGAGACTATTACGCAGAATAAGCAGAATATCATGGAAGGATTACGTGACAGATGCAGAAGTGTTAACAAAATACAATTGTTTATTTATAGAATAATGTTTAACACAGAAGCGCAGAAAATGGCTGGGTCATATTATTCGCATGGGAAATAAGCGAATACCAAAAAGATGCTATACGGTGTATTACTATACGGAAAAAGACCTTGCGGACGCCCGAAGTTTCGCATCAAAGATGTTGTAGCGCAAGACCTAAACATAGCAAAGAAGTCACTAACGTTAGTCGAATTGGAAATTATGGCGCAAAATCGCCCCAAATGGACAGCGTTAGTTACGAAAACGGTTACCAGCAGGAAATCAGCTGTAAAGAAAAAGACAAAGACGGTAACACAGAAGAAGGGTAATCACAGTTGCATTGTTCAAGCGTAATAAATGTAAATTTGTCACAACACACCGAATAGGATTTGTATCACACAACCGGGGCACTGTCAATAGCAGACTAAACCGCATACTAATTAGAGGATAACCTCATACTCGAAACTCGAGAACGGCTCTAACGATTTTGATGAAATTTCGTATCTACGAAGTAGTTGAAAATAACATATATATACATATTAATTATTAATTATTTTTATTTAACTATCGAAAAACTTGTTATTAATCTGTTTAGTCCCGTGTGCGTTATTCTGAATGCGTGCTTATTTCATTTTACATCACACGTGTATATCATATATGAGAACAGTCGAAAATCTATCCTTGTTCCACGTGTTGTACCACAAACTGCGTGTATTCATTACGAACGCAGTTAAATGGAAAGTTCCAATGTTTGTATTGAATTTATCCTCCTCTCTCATATTCTCTGGGTTATGAATACCAATAATTGGGGTTTTTACCGCTGACAGCGCTGATTGTCAAAAATTAAAAATTACTTTTGACAACTTCCTCTGTTATTTATTTATTTTATTTTATATAATTTTATTATATAAATTTATATGAACAAATAATATGATTTTTTTTATTTATTATCTATAATCATTTGAAAATTTAATACTATAAATTTATATTAGAATTTTTCCTCTTCTTTCATTGTTATTAATTGAAATGTCTAAATTATTTTATATGTCAAATAACTATTTTTTTCAATCGTAACAAATTTTTTATTATAAATGGTTCTCGTTAATTTACATAAACTCGTTGTAATGATTAATATTTAACATTTTTACTTCAATTATGTAATATTAAACTATTTATTTAAAAAAAAATAATAATAATTTTTTAGGAATCTAGCCCGAATGTAACATTATTAATTTATTATTGTAATTATACTACAGGATTAATTTTTTTATTGCTTGTGTTTATTTCCGTTGGTTACTAAGGGTGCAACATTTAATCATCTTATATGCGTGTAAATTTCTACTTTTATTGGAGTTTGATATTTAGTGCAAAACGAATAATTAATGTTTATAACTAGAACGAAATGAAAATAAGCAACCTTAGGCCAATTACTAAATTCCAAACTGCATTTCATGACGCTCATTACGAGCACCATCGTAAACAATTTTTATTTTATTTTATATATATATTCTTATTCATCGTAGGCTCGATCCGAGCATCGTGACACTATGAAACCTTGATTTTATGCAACTGCGTCCGCCATATGTTTCGGTCCTCTGCATATCGAACCGCTTGCTGGAATGATGTAATGTTTAGCAATTCTTTGATTCCATCCGTATATCGTGTAGGCGTTCTTCCTTGTTTTCGCCGACCTTCGACCATACCCTCCAAAATTAACTTTCCCGAACTATTTTGACGTATGATATGACCGAAGTAAGTTACTATTCGCTGCCTTACTACATCTCGCAGTCGTATTTTTGGACAGATTTCCTTTAACACCGACAGGTTTGTTCTCTTTTCGGTCCAGGGAATCCGCAGCATCCTTCTCCAACAGAACATTTCAAAAGCATCTATTCGCCGGACATCCATTTTTTTTAAAGTCCAGCATTCCGATGCATACAGAAAAACCGAAAAGACTAAGGTGTCCATGAGGCGAATTTTTGTATTCTTCGTTATGTCATGGCTCTTCCATACTCTTGTCAGTTGAGCCAATGCATTTTTTGCAGTTCCTATTCTTCTTTTAATTTCATCGGTCGATCCTCCATCTTTGGTAATTACTGAACCTAAGTATACGAATTTATCAACTACCTGGAAGTCATGCCATTGCTGGATGTTATCAGAGTTGTTTCGATTAATAATCATTATTTTAGTTTTGTCTTTATTTATTGTTAAGCCTGCAGCTTTGCTTATGGTTTCCAACTTCCGGAGTAAAACCTGTAGATTCTCTTCAGTTGAGGCAAATATGGCAATATCGTCAGCGTATCGTAAGTTGTTAATGCATGTTCCTCCTATTTTAACTCCATCCTTCCATCCATTCAGGGTCTCTTTGATTATCCATTCATTGTATATGTTAAATAAAATAGGACTTAGTATGCATCCCTGACGTACTCCTTTTTCAGGCTGAAATTTCTCAGATAGCTTGTTATTTATTTTCACTTTTCCGCTTGTGTTTTTATATAGTGATTTAATTAATTCTATCAAATGTTGTGGTACGCCAGCTTCCTCTAAAACTTGCCATAATTTTACCCATCTTACACAATCGAACGCCTTTGCGTAATCTATAAAGCATATGTAAATTGTAATATTGAATTCCCGACATTTTTCAATTATCTGTCGCTTATATATATATATATATATATATATGTAAAAAGCCATTTAATATGAAATTAAAACATCGATACTTTATATGTGATTAATTTTCAAACACGTTGGTCATGAATGAAGACCAGTTTACAAATCACACCCACATGTGTACTATAAATGAGTACGGAAAAAAAAGTAGCTAATTAAGTTAAAAAAAATCTAAAACAATTTTTTTCAATTAACTAGGTAATTTTTAACAGAAATGTGAAAAAATTATAACCTGGTTTTGGGAATAGGTCACTAAATGGTAGTCGACACAGAACTTGGAGTACTACTAAGATGTATGAGATTTTTTGGAAACACTGACATAAGTCCACTCGGTGGTCAACAGGTTCACACTAGTAATTTTTATTAATGACTTTATTGTATTATATATATATATATATATATATATAGTCATCATCATTTGTTGTTACGTACAAAATGAGCTACCGTTTAAAGCACTAATTGCGCATATCAAGAGTAGGGTGCCACTTCGTATAACGATAAAAAACGTTATAAAATTTTCTATGTCTTAAGTTGTTAACGAATCCTTGACTGTCCAGTTGACAATCGTACACTCTAGAAACTATGCCATCGCGACAATATATATATATATATATATATATATATATATATATATGTGTGTGTGTGTGTGTGTGTGTGTGTGTGTGTGTGTAAAATTATTGTACACGTCTCTGTTTTTGTTCTACTAGCTTTTCAACCGATGACACCATTGAACAAAGAAAATTATATGTTCAGGCTTGTTTTGTTTTCGTACATTTACATTTTCTTAATAAAAACAGAACTTGCTCCAAGTATGTATACTAGAAAAAGTGTTATGAACTATCCTAAAATTTGATTATATATTTTAAGTCGTCCATTGTATATTGTTTTTATTAACTTCCTACTGGGGGGTTTTTGTTTTCCGATATATCTTCCGTATTCTTTTATCCTTTTTTTTCCGTTGTTTCTACTATCACTAATTATTAGTCATTCGTTGTTTCTTTCTCTGTTCATTTCCTCTACTCGAACGATCGTCTCTGTTTTTAGGTCTCGTTACATTTCTACTAGCCGATAAGTTTTTATTCGATTTTATTCTCCGTGCGTTACTTAATACGGCCGAATTATTTTATTCTACAACGTCAAGAAGTGATAATGTTATTTATTCGTGTGCATTTTTTTTTGTAACTGTTCGCGCATTACAGCGGGATATTACGTTCTTCTTTAACAGGTTATTTACGTTATCCGCTACAAAAAAACTGTTCCATTTCCTGAAAATAACCAACAAAAATGGAGTTGAAGTCGCTGAAACTTTTTATTTCTTTACGAAAAATTACGAAGCTATATTAAGCCATTATCGAGCGCGTGTGAAAAATATAAATTATAAAAATATACAGAGAAATTTTTATAAAGGATAAAAATGTAGAAAAATTATTTAGATACCTAATTTACAAAAATGATCGAAGTGATAAGGCAGTTACTTTTTTTCGTTAAACAATCCGATAACGAATGTAGTAAACAACGCAATCAACAATTAACGTAAAATTTATATATATTAAAACAATATATATATACATTTTATATTTATTGATCCTTGATTGTGTGGTTTACCACGCGTTAAATGTCGCATCATTTATTATCACTTTGATAATTTTTGTAAATTTTCCGTCTAAGCAATTATTTACATTTTTACATTTTATAAGAAAATTTTGTAAACTTTTTATGATTTATTTTTTTAATTTTCACTCGATAATAGCTTAATAGCCGAAAAGCTTTTTGTAAATTATTTATTATCACTTTGATAATTTTTGTAAATTTTCCGTCTAAGCAATTATTTACATTTTTACATTTTATAAGAAAATTTTGTAAACTTTTTATGATTTATTTTTTTAATGTTCACTCGATAATAGCTTAATAGCCGAAAAGCTTTTTGTAATGTCGCATTATTTATTATCACTTTGATAATTTTTGTAAATTTTCCGTCTAAGCAATTATTTACATTTTTACATTTTATAAGAAAATTTTGTAAACTTTTTATGATTTATTTTTTTAATGTTCACTCGATAATAGCTTAATAGCCGAAAAGCTTTTTGTAATTTTTCATTATAAAAAAAAAGTTGATTTTAACTCCCGTTTTTGTTGTTTATTTTTTTAAAAATCACTCCTTCCAAACTTTATAAATTATTTCCCGAAAGTAGCATTTTTTCCTCTCGATGATGATGATGATCCATTTACGTGCTTGTATACTGTGCTACGAGGCCAGAGGCACGGATACGGAAGCTGTAGTTGTCGAAACATGCCGATTTCATACTGTTGGATCGGCTGTATTTGGCTGCAAAAATCGTTGTAATGCTGATGGAGGACCATATCGAATACGTTCAGCCTTGTACTTTTGGCAGTGTAGAAAAATATGTTCTATTGTTAATTTAACATTGCTGCAGGAACAAATCGGTGGTGATTCTCTTCTGATCAAGTGACTATGAGCGTTCGTCATGGACTTTGTTATTTTTCTAATTTAGTTCCATTTTTTCGATAATATTTATATGGCGTAGTTGAACGTTATTTTTGACTATATTAGATCAAGCTTATTACCGCGATAACTATAACCTTTGAAAAAGCGTACAGGATAGCCTTGTTAGTTGTTATTAAAAAGGCATTTGACACGACCTGACACGATGGAATTCAAAATGATTCGATTTAAATTCCCGCTATTCCCGATTAAACTAATTAAATCTTACCCGACTAAAATCAATCCTTTTACGTTACCCATCTACTGACTCTTCCATTAAAAACCAATTAGGCTTTCTTCAAGACGACGTTCTGAGATCGTACCCATTCCGGATATTGTTAAATTATGAGCGCTATTCTGCGAGTCTTACAGATCGGAAACCATACACGTAAAACACCGTTGTTATCGATTAGAAAAATATTACAAACGTCGGAATCTGCGATTTAAAACACCTACGACCGAAGCTATACTATTTACAAACGATTTCAAAGATCACAGCCTGTAGATAGTGCATAGAAAAACAGACTGTAGATCGTGCATTGAAAATCATCCAGATGATTATTGGGTCATATCTTAATACTCTGTCAATAAAACATTTACATTATTATAATTCGATCGGGGATTAACATACGCGTGTCTAGTTCGGATTTCAATACTTACAGAAGGCTATAATCGATACAACATTCGTGTCGTGGAATTGTATCGAATGCTCCTCTTAGGTACAAAATAAAAAAAATCGACAGACGCGTAAACGATTAAACCTCCCAGATTCACTCACTCATTCGTTAATAAAGTTTCGGCAACAAAATTATATTATAATTGTAAATTTTAAGATAATGATTAAATTAACGTAACGATATTGGCTAGCCTGCTCACATTCGCGATACGCGTTGCAAACATCTCCATAAACATCGCTTTAATTTATTATTTTATTTAGGTTATTGAATAAATTTTACGTCTTAGAATTGTTATTTAGTACTAACATATTTTTTTCCATCATCCAAGGCGAATGAACTACTGCTTGTCCATGACCTCCTGACTAGATCTCAGTTTTCATTTGGTTTCCCAGCCACATCGGTTTTTCTGGAAATGAAGCTTAGGACCGTTCTACTCGCCTCTTTCTATATAGCGACGTAAAAGTTTTTCTGAAATTTCTCATAGCCAAATCCGGGTGTCGGGTGTGGAAATCTAATCAACAAAACCATCTCCTTTCAATCAAAACTAATCCACTATCTCAGCTGCCATTTCCTTTCAGAACAAGAAAGAAAAATGTTATCCTTACTAGACTTCGAATATCCCACTCAAATCTTACCCATTCCAATCTTCTTCAAGGAACAGACCCTCTACTTTTTCCCTCTTGCCAAGTGTCACAACTGCTTATACCACGCATACTAATATCATGTCATGCTCTCGCAACATTTAGAATCCAGCATTCCTCCTTTCTTACCCCAACTGTTATCTGAATCTGCCGACCACATTCATAATGTTTTCCCGTTTCTGGATTCATTGAACCGTTTAAATCAGATTTAGGACCACAGTAGGTCAATGGGTGCATATGATCCGCTAGTGCAGCCGGCGTCCGTATTATCAAATAATAATAATAATATAACAATTTAATATTTTATAATTACGTTAACTTTTTTTTTTAATAATTGCTTCGGCCTTATGCCACGAATATTTATTTATTTATATACTTATTTATTTACAAAACATTACGGCATATACAAAAGGAAAAATGCCAATTACAGTGTATGCACTTACAGAATAATTATAAAGTAAAAGTACGAACAAAAATAGACCACACTCACACAACACGCTAATTAATATAAATAGTATTAAGAATGGAAAAATAAATTACCAATACCAATAGAAAAATGATAAGGATTTTTAATGAAATACAGTACCTATATACAAGTACACATTCGAACAGAACAAAAAACAGAAATACCAATCATACACCCGTACTTTCATGTAAACAAACTGTCCATCGGGACACGCACATATGACCGAAATAAAACAAACTTATTTAAAAGTAACAGCTGACCATCAAAATGAATTAGTACGTTATTGTATAGACGCAAGGTGGATAGAAGTGGAATATTGTTATATATGTCGTTTTATGTGCGAAATAATTAATAAATAAATGCTCGTTCTTGTTTTTCTTGTATTATAAAACTGTGCCTCGGGGTGCGGGGAAGAAGTGAAACTTCCCAAAAAGACATTTACGTAATAAACTCACGATTTCGTAGAAGTTTTGCGAAGAAAAGGAACCCTATGCTTAACTCTTGACGTGGCGATTAATCAAATGTTTTCGTTCTTAAATCTACATCGCACACATATCCTTTGCGCAGCGAAGATTTGAACGAAATAACGGATAGGCGTCACATTAAAAGAAAGAATACGAACATGCAAAAATATTATTTCATAATTTCTGTACGCGTTTGTACGGTGTAAGTAAACTGAATATACACGTATATATGCGAGTACAGCAGTATATCATGCTGGAAAGAGTGCTATGTGTCCGTGAGTATATAAGCCTTTTGCTCGCTCGTTTTACAGATTAACTCAGTATATAGAACGTGCCGATAGAAGTTTCGCCTTAAAAACTGTTTTATTTCCTGAAAGTTGGGTTTTTTTGTTCTTCGCGGACGTCGGTATTTATTTTTCCCGGCTTTAATTTCGGTCCCTTCGATAACATTTAACATAGTCGAACGTTATATACCGTAAAGTAAACGCACTTTTTCTTCCTTTAGAAAAATTTTCGTATTGAAAATATTTTACTTATTTTTTCTCCTTAAATTTGATCATTCTTACGAAATTAAGTTTAGAAGCTCCGTAAAAAAAATTACTTGAAAGCGTACCTTAGAGGAGAGGTAGGTCTCACCGATGGTAACCTAATAACGTTTAAAGCGAAAAACGCAGGAATGTAAAATTATATATTGAACGTTTTAAGGAAAATACTGTTAACTAGGAAATGATAAAGACTTTCAAATAAATGTACAATCTAAAGTAGAAAAATATCATCGGAAATGGATAGATAGACAAAAAATCTGTACTTCTAGGTGCTGAAAGAAGTGAAACTTAAAGACGATATAAAATGCAATATCGCAGAACATAAATTTTAATTCAATATATTAAACCCAACCAGTACATTACGCACTACGAATACTTCTTTAATGAACTCGCTATTTTGTACAAATTTCACAAAGAAAACGAATGTATTGCTCGCTGTGTTTAACTTTACACAGCGATGAATGAAATATATCCTTTTTGTGCAGCGAAGATTTGAGAGAATGATAGATAATTGCGCGCGCATGCGCAAGAGAAAGAATACGAATCAGCTCGCTCGTTTTACGGGTTAACTCCCCATATATGCAACGCGCCAATAGAAATTTCACTTTAGTAATAGACGAAAATATCACCTATTAGAAAAAAGAAATCGCCAACTTTTACAAAAAAAATATATATATATATATATATATATATATATATCAACGAAGCGAATATAACTTCGAAACGAATTATATAGGAACTCGGAACGGTTCAAAGCGAAAGTCTTCCATAGGGATCGATACTTTGGAAATCAACGACAAGATAGCGAGAATCTCGAACTAATTCGGTTTACGAGAACAATTCGAGTTAAGAGATAAAAAATAAATTATCGCGAATTTGCGTAAACTGGTGGAATGTATAAAAACGCTGAAACGATTATAAAGTGGATACAAAATTACCTGACGAGAATGATACAACCAGCAAGATCTGCAGTGTCTATCTAAATCGGTGTAGTACTATTAAGGATTCGTTCTTCCGCCGATCTATATATATATATATATATATATATATATATATATATATATATATATATATATATTCTAAAGGCCACTCTAGATACGATTACATAGAATACACGTCTATACTGTAGATAGTCTTGTACGCGGATCATATCGTATTTTAGTCGAGAATTTGAAGAACGTGTTTCAAAAAGAGTTTAATAATGGTGGGACAGGTAGGAAATGTTTTGGCTGAAAAGTCAATGCGAAGAGAACGCGGCAAGGAGGATACTACCCACGTCTGGAGATATCCCTAATTTGCGTACAGGTAGAAAGCAAGTTAATTGTCGCATAATCAAACACAGCCGAATTAGAAAGCTGCGACAGACGTGTGTCCATTCGGTTAATGTCGAAAATCTACCGAACCGTTATTCGACTAAGTGCCTCGTACGACGGTGAATGTTGACCGCAATAAGTGCTACCTGTGATCGGAATTCGTTTATTATGTTGATTGATGGACTCCATTCCGGAGCGAAAATGATTGCATTCGCGCATCAATATGAGTCGTGTCTGGGTAAAGTTGATAAGAGCGCAGACTACAATCTGTAGAAACTGAAAATGGTGCGTTTTAAGTCCCAGGTAAAATACCGTGTCGGCAACCAAGGAGAAGGTGGCTCGATGTAATCAGAGCGAACCTTAAATACATCGATTTGGGTAGGGCGATAAACTAAAATAGCCGGTCACGTTACACTGAATGAAAAACAAAGAGAACATACATATATATATATATATATATATATATATATATATATATATATATATATATATATATAGTGATATGAGAGAGACATATAAAATATAAAATAATATAACGTTATTTAGGATTCTTTTATTTGTTTATTTTTGTCTTTTTTTTTTTTTTTTTGTAAAATAAATAATAATCTGAACTTTTTGGATTAATAGCGATTGGCGTCGTAGAATTCATTATTTTTAAAGGAAGAGATTTATTCGGATATTCTGTATAATCTCTTTAGCATGAAAAATTACTATAGCCTCATTATAACGGAATAATTATTACTGTAATAAAGTTTCATAAAACACCAGAGACCGTAAATGTACACGAATGATGTAATAAAATACACACACATATATATATATATATATGTGTTTGTGTGTATTTTACGAGATTATTGTATTCATTGTAATAGACATACAGCAAAGTGTACCACGTAACAGCAGCTCGTGATGCGTAGCTATATTATTAGTATTATTATGACTATTGTAATAATAATGATAATTATTAATTATTAATTATTAATTATTATTATTATTATTAACGTTGTTACGAAGAGCAAATTAAAATTTTAATAACTGAAGGGATTATTACAGATTCGACCGAGAATAAAGGTCTGCTGTCCGCGTCGGATAAAATAGTTTTTGGTAATACAATTAGAGGTCATTTATAAACGAAATGTTATTACGTCACAAATTCGCCAGCTTTTCCATTCTTTTTTTCTTTATTAACAATAGACAACGGACGGATTAATTCGGTCCGTCTAGCTTTAATCCTAACTTTTAAGTTCATTCGAACGAACGAAATTCTGCAAAAACAAGTTCCATTATTATCATTATTATTATTATTAATCTGATTTTAACAACAATAATGCTGACGATGATAATAAATTTTCATTTCGCACGTATTCAATTAGTCATCCTCCATGTGGGACATAAACTTTTAATCCTAAAGTTAGTAGACGCTATTTCTATGCACGAGATATCCGTGCATTAATTAGCTTAATCGTCATTAGAAGTTGTACACCATAAATCTGTGTCACAACCGCAGTAGTCTTAATATGTGTGCAGTTAAACAAGTGTCTCGATGGTCTTGCTTTTCACCGCGTTCGCATCGGTTTGCCTTTGTTTTGCCGTAGCCCGGGTACGTAACCTGTTCGATGTGAAGCGAATTTAATTTTTGGCCGCAGTTTTTCCTTCGGTGACACCAGTACCAGAATTCTTCCATTCTACTATATTCGTGTTGTGCTCTGTCAGATAAAGCGACGCTATTATGCGTGAAAGATTTTCGCGATTTCAATCTTTCGTGTACTGTAATCTGTCCAAAGATAGAGTGACGGCAATGTCTATCAATTGTAGTTCTTTCAATGCTGGACGTGACATTTCTTCTTATATGTGGTGGAGCAATATCGCCTGATAAATATTAATAATTCAGTATTAGTAGGTCTAATTGATCGACCCCAAGATAAACATCCATATTCTGTTACTGAGAGAAAAGCGGCATTTATTTGACGTGGAACGTTTCAATTCTAACAATATTTATACGACGCATTAAAAATCTAAAAATTATTCGCATCTAAAAAGCGACATTATAACCGACGTATTAAACATTCGCATCTTCGATACCGAAATTTGTCATCACACGTAAAAACCCGACAATGTGTGGCTGAAAGAGTTAACCTTTTATCGAGTAATTTTAGTTCTCCTATACTTAAATAATAATTGCGCCCTATTAATCATCATCATCTTAGTCGCTTTTCTCGAGGCATGAGATTACGTACATCTATATTTTCCGATCTCCGGCTCGACTTATAATATTTTTTTTTTCTAATTTGGAGTATTACACACGTTGAGTTGGCCGGTATATTAGTCTATTCGAATCTTGATCTACTTTGAGTGTGTTTCATCCTGCACATGGTTAGCACGAATATTTCGTTTTCTCGTGTTTTGGGCGCTAATATGTATTTAACTTTTAGTAAATAATTCCATTCTCACGCACGACACGATAAGAACATTGATATATGTACACACAGTAAGGCGCCTGTTTATAAACCTGGACAACACTAAGCATAATCCTATAAATATAGCTACGCTCTCATAACCGCTCTCATGATAATGAAACCTGCGTTTCCGAAACGTTATGATGTGAAAAAAATACGGACATAGTTCACACCCATATTCCAGTTTTCTTTCTCGACGTCTTGAAAATGTTTCTTTTTCTCCTATTTTTTGCGAGTTCCGTCTCATTGCGTAGGTCCACGATATTTTTAACGAAAACATCGACATTCAAAATAGAAAGAAATAAGAACGAGAATTATCGTGAGAAAAAAAAATCGTTTACTATCTTCAGCGTAGTAGTATTACTCATAAATACGAAAAAAAAAAATGAGTTTAAAACTCGGCAAAAGGATAATGCGGTACGTACGGATATACATATACCCGTGCGTAACATTGACCATGAGCGCTGAACGTGATAGGAACATATCCGCATTTAGATTCCGCAGTGTAGCGTATGAAAACCCTGTAATTTAGACGCAAAATAACGACGAATTAAACAACCGGTTGGTAATATTGAGAAATTGTTTAATCGATATTAATTTTTCGACGCGATCTAATCAAAACGGATATTTCCCCCAAACATCAATCCTAATATCTGACGTAGTATTTTTATTACATTATCAGAGTTTCATACACGCTCGGAGTAAATTCTTAATCAGCTATGAAAGTTAGTAGAAGTACTTTTATTACATTACATTATCAGAGTTCAATACACGCTCGGAGTAAATCCTTAATCGGCTATAAAAGTTAATAGATGACACGGAAACGGACTTTATCAACCTGAATAAAAACGACGCTATCATCTGGCAAGCTAGTACGGTATTGCTATTATTTTTCCCGCAAATTGGCACGTATTCGTTTACGATTTGAAAAACATTTAAGTTCTGTACCGGCTCTCGAGAAGGCAAAGTTCAAAAATCATCTTGTTAATCGCATTTATCAACTACAGGATACAGAAGTCCTCTTACTGGTTCTAGGTCATAATCGTAGTGAACGATGCGGTGGATATGGCAGCTCGTTCCATACAGTGTTCCCAACAACCTATAAGATCCCGCCATAGCGTTCAAATACTTCTTTAACCGGGCAACAGGAGTAGAATTCATACCACCATAACTTCCTTATTAAACTCAATGTCGACTTCCGGGAACTGCCTGTTAACTTGTCCCATTCCAACCATATAGTACTCCGACCATCTATTTGAATTTTTGACCATTTTGTCTACTCCCAAATCAATTTCATATTCGTCATATTCTACTACGCTGCTCTAGGCTCCATGCGCTTCCGGTGTATTAAACGTAGATTAAGGCAACTTTTTTTTCTTTTTTTTTTTTAACAAGATTAAATTTTAAAGAACTTTATTATTTCGACGAAATTGTCTACTCTCGTCCGAAAATTAAAGTTGAACGAGTGGCAAATAAAAATTTCTTTGAGCATAAATTCTAAAAAGTTAGAAATAAAATTATCCGTAATTGACGGAGAAACATTTTTTCTTTCGTCATCCAAGAAATTGTTTACATAAGTAAATTTCACCACTCTATACCCTTATACGTATACATATATATATATATATATAAATACATACTGACATATATACATATATATATATAAAATTCTTTTGTTCATGTTTGTATTTTCAGTTCGTGTAAGATTATCCGTACGAGCATGTGTGTCTATGTATGCGTGCATATTTTTTGCAATAAACTCGTATTATGTGTATGTGTGCGCGTGGCGGTACGTGTAAAAAAGAGAGATCCGAATAAAAGCGCGTAGGAGTAAAACGAATCGACGTCTTATAGAACTTCATTAAGTTCGTGAAAATTGAAAGGAAATTAAATAGCGAACAGAACAAAGGCAAAAAAAAATTAAATAATAACACGCTTGCCTGCGCCCAGTGATAAAATTTTTATTATTAAAAACAAAAAAAAACTTTTGAACATTACTTTTTTAGTCATTTTATTTTGATAATAACGCTGGAATTTTGTTATGTTCGTCATTGTATATTCTACATTAAAATATACACATAACTAGCGACGGCAAGAGTTTTATGCAATAACATATGCGAACGTACATACTATTTAATGCATTTTTAAGACTAAATATTTATATATATATATATATATATATATATATATATATATATATATATATATATATATATATATATACATCCTATAATATAATGTTTAAAGGAAGTATGCATTAGGGAATCGTTGCAAATTAATAACAGCATTTTAAAAAATTAACAAAAATAGCAAGTTGTCGTGTAGACGAATTGAGCTCAATGCACATTCATTGCAAACGTATAACTTCGTAAATTTCAATAATTTCTAACTCGACTAATTAATTAATCGTTTAGCACCACAACTGATGTATATATATATATAGGTATGTATGTATACGCACGTGTATTTATATATAGATATTTTATTTATTTATGTATACACATATGCCGAACAAATATATTCAAGAAAGCCTTGGAAGAAAGCAAAGTAGGTATCGAAATAGGTTGAAAATATATTACTCGCTGTGCGGATGTCGCAGTTTTGATGGCTTTTTGGTAGTGTCGAAGATTTTTAAATTGATCGTAGGAAAGTAGATGAGATTAGTTGAAAATATGGAATACCGTTAAACGAAAAAAAAAAGAACAAAAAAAAACATTGGGCGACACTACTTCAATAAGAATTAATGGAGTACGTTTGGTGAAGGTGAAATCGTTCAAGTACCTAGATACTCAATTGAACATTACCGGTGGATTGGAAACCACGATTAAAAGTCGGAATTAATAGGTGAGAAATTCAAAATATTGTCGGCTCTTGATCTTACTTCGGAATTAAAGAATTCGAATTTTTATATATAGTCCATCTTATTGTACGAGACTGTGAGGCGTGGACTTTGAAGAAAAACACCCGGAATCGTTCACAAGCTTTTGAATTTTGACATTACCGACGAAGTTTGAAGATTACCTGGATGGAAAAAGAAAAACCGACCAAGATAAAGCCAGTAGTATGAAGAAATGAAACTAATAAAAATTCGGAAACTGATATATTCCGGATACTTGACCCGTGAAGCAAAATATATCTTATTACTGACCTATTCTGACGGAAAGAATTAGAATACCTGTTTTTACGATATCCAGTCTTAGACCGCACTAACACAAACGGTACACAAATTTTCAGATCAAAATTTGAAATGGGTGCTGTGCGTCCAAATTTGACTTGTAGTATAATGAAAGTGACATAAACGAAAGTAATAACGGTACAAATCGGCAATAAACGAAATATTAACGGTGCAAACCATTTTGAAATTTCAAAATGATAGCTAGTATTTTCCCGATCTCCCTCAACTGGTTTTTTAAATATGCCGGTAACGGAAATGGCACAGACGAGAGTATATATCGGTTTGTCTACAGAGAATTGTTTTGCACCCACTGTTACAGAACATAATATTTTTTAATGGGGGGTCTTGAAATTACGTTAGAATAAAAATTTAAAATTTTGCGCATATATCCAACATGGGCACTAAAAATGACGATCATTCATTGTGGAAGGCCACTAAAGCTCTTAACAAGCCACAGAAAGTGATTCCAGCCCTGCGGAAACATAATGGCGAATGGGCACGTAGCGATCTTGAAAAGACGGAAGTTTTTGAGTCACACCTAAAGGATGTGTTTAAACCACATCCAATCGATAACGGATCGGAGTTATTCTATAATCAAATTGAGTTCGACTTAGCTGCCCCTTTCCAAATGTCTCTTCCAATAAAACCGTTTTCTCCGTCCCAGATTAAGAGAGTGATTGTGGGTAATTTATCAATGCACAAAGCTCCAGGGTTACGATCTAATCACTGGAAAGATGCTTAAATTCCTACCGAGAAAGGGCATAGTACTATTAACCACAATATTCAACGCTATCATACGGTTGGCTTACTACCCCTCACAATGGAAAATCGCTCAGGTAACCATGATAGCAAAACCAGGTAAACCTACTAGTGATTCTTCATCATATCGACCTATTAGTCTTCTACCGCTAGTATCATATTAACCACAATATTCAACGCTATCATACGGTCGGCTTACTATCCCTCACAATGGAAAATCGCTCAGGTAACCATGATAGCAAAATCAGGTAAACCTACTAGTGATCCTTCATTAGTCTTCTACCGATAGTATCAAAAGTGTTCGAAAAATCACTGCTGCCTGAACTAACAAAACAGCTACAGGGTACGATTCCAAACTAGCAGTTTGGGTTTCGTCCTGGCCATTCTACAATAGAGCAAGTTCATAGGGTGGAAAAATACATCGGTAATTGTTTCGAAAAGCAGCAGTATTGTTCTGCAGCCTTTCTGGATGTCAGTCAGGCTTTCGATCGTGTATGGCATGAAGGGTTACTTTCAAAAATAAAACGTACCCTACCGCATCCCTACTACACACTACTATCCTCATACCTGTCACACAGATTTTTTCAAGTCAAATTCGGTAGCGATATATCAACATTTTATCCTGTCAATGCTGGAGTTCCACTGGGATCTGTTTTGGGGGCCAATCCTTTTTCTCATATATTTGTCTGACCTTCCCGTAAATACAAATGTGGAGATGGCGGAATTTGCCGATGATACAGCATTATTCGCGGGAGATAATGATCCGGTTGCGGCGTCGGAAAAATTACAGCACGGTCTAAACGACTTGAACATCTGGGCACGACAGTGGAGGGTTAAAATTAACCCGACCAAGTCAGTACATGTTACATTTAACAACTAGGCGGAACACATGCCCTCCTGTTGATCTTAATGGTAAGATCCCACAGGAAAATAAAGTCCGGTATCTGGGGATGTGACTTGATCGCCGCTTGACCTGGAAGGAACACATCAGGATCAAAGTTAAGGAGATGAAACTTAGGCTGCGGAACATGTACTGGCTCCTGGGTAGAACTTCCGAATTACCTTTAAAATCGAAATTATTGCTTTACAGAGCAGTTATTAAGCCGGTGTGGACATATGGTATATCACTCTGGGAGACAGCATCAATATCGAATATCAAAATGGTGCAGTGATCCCAATCAAAAATACTAAGATTAATAGCCGGTGCACCTTGGTATATACGAAATAAAAATTTATTAAAAATACCAAAAGTGTACGAAGTAGTTCGGGATTGCAGTAGAAATTATCGGAGTGTCGTTGTTGAATGACATCTCCCATCCTGTCATAGCCTACATTCCATTTGCTTATTGGCTACATCAGCCGGATTGCAATTTGTATAGATATTAAGAAAAAAAAATACACAGATAATCTCCATTTTTATAATTTATGGTGTAACTGAAAAGTAAAACTAGAAAATATAGCGAATAACGCTTTAGGTGAGATTAGAAAATCGGATTAGATCGTGTCAAATTACAATTGTCAATAGAAAAAATGTTTGCCACGTTTTTCGAAATAAAAGAAAACGCAATATTAAAATAAAATTTTAGAATTCAACTCTTAAAGTATTAAGGTATATCGCCGTAGATAACAAAATTAACTTTTAAATATCACCGTGATACTAGTCGTCAAATTTTAGGAGCCTGACAAAATACGCGTGGCTTTAATTACAATTACAGAATTGTATTATACAAATTATTGACAGAAAACACTTTAGTATATTGTTGCATGGTGCTATTAAATCGTTTAAAATGAAAACAGTAAAGGAAAACTTTATAAGTGCGTATACGTACGTATTCGATTTGAAATGAAACACTATTATATATTATAAAGTATTGCAAAGAGGAGTTAGTACACAAATTAAGCTTAAATTGGCGATGCAGTGTATTGCATGTGTATGTAAATGAAACGGTCAAGACATTAATTTGAATAATAAAATATTAATTAAAACAACGGTTATTTAACTCCAGTTTTTTTTTTGTATTTCAACAAATACCTTAATAAATTATTGCTATTATATATTGTACATATATATATATATATATATAGAAAACGCTTATAATATGTTTAATTTCCTGTTGCGATGGTGGGCGTGTTAAACAACAATCGTTGCTATTGAAAAAAAAAAAAAACGAAAATTTTTTCTTATATCGTACAAAGCTGATTTTTTTTTTTTATATTTTTAAAAATATCGCGAAGTACATTTTTAGTCTTTTGTCAACCAACTCATTCGACCGCTGAAATAATATTTATCTTTGGATTCGATAATATCCATCGACTGTTTTTTCTTTTAACGAAGAAGATTTGGTTAAGTTATTACTCTGAAATTTATAGTTACAGTTTTTTTTGTATTGTTTCAGTTTCGTTTTTTTTTTTAATTTATCTTTAGATTCGATAATAACAACGACTATTTTTTTATTTTATTTTTTTTTTATGGAGGAGATTGAACACGTGTCGTTACAGTTTTTTTCCATATTCTTCATTCGATAATAAACACAGACTTTTTTCCTTTTTCATGAAGGAGATTGGTTACGAGTTACAGTTTTTCCGCATTTTTTCGGGTTCGTTATTTTATCTATCTTTCGATTCCACAATAACAATGACTATTTAATTTTTTTATATGGAACAGATTGATTAGGTTATTAAATTGGAACGTATCGTTACAGTTTTTCCATATTTTTCCGTTTTTATTTTTGTTTCGATTCGATAATATACACCGACTTTTTCTCTTTTATGAAGAAGATTGGTTACGGTACTAAATAGAAACTTATAGTTACATTTTTTTTTTGTATTGTTTCAGTTTCGTTTTTTTTTAAATTTATCTTTAGATTCGATAATAACAACGACTATTTTTTTATTTTTTTTTTTTTTATGGAGGAGATTGAACACGTGTCGTTACAGTTTTTTTCCATATTCTTCATTGGATAATAAACACAGGCTTTTTTCCTTTTTCATGAAGGAGATTGGTTACGAGTTACAGTTTTTCCGCATTTTTTCGGGTTCGTTATTTTATCTATCTTTCGATTCCACAATAACAATGACTATTTATTTTTTTTATATGGAACAGATTGATTAGGTTATTAAATTGGAACGTATCGTTACAGTTTTTCCATATTTTTCCGTTTTTATTTTTGTTTCGATTCGATAATATACACCGACTTTTCTTCTTATGAAGATTAGTTACGTTACTAAATAGAAACTTATAGTTTTTTCATATTTTTTCGGTTTGGTTATTTTTATTTATCTTTAGATTCGATAATAACAACGACTATTTACCAAAAGCATATTATCGGGCGTGTATCCACTAATTAACGGAAAATCATTTCTTAATGTTAATAATAAATTAATTCCGTATAAAACACTTATTCGTCCCGTAATCACTTACTGTTTTGTCCGGCTTGGAGTTTTGTTTCAAATGCTAATTTTAACATAATTACAGTTATTACAAAACAGGTGTCCCAGATGTGCACTAAATGCTCCTTAGATACTACAGAATCGTTGACACGCGTATTACCTTAACCGCGCCTTCTATTAAAGACCATATACGAAATTTAACATGTAAGTTCTGTAATGAGTTTACCGATAATCATTTAATTTCTACCATAGGTAATTACGATTCTAGGTAATTACTACTAGGCAACTTCGATTTATGTATAGTAAATATAAACATAGGCAGGCTGAAACATACTTCTGTAACGTTATATTTTGCGATTTATGATATCTTCTATATTTACTTGTTTTATGACGTTTACTCTTTTGTTTTATTATCATTATTATAACTATTTTTCTTTATAAAAATATGGGAAACGAATTTACAAAAAAAAAACACTGAAAAAAAGAGATACCGGATTATGTACAAAATATACGTTACCAATAATAAGGGAATAATTTAGGAAATATACACTATTAAGAAGATTCTAAATCACATACCGAATGATTAAATGAAAAAAAGATCTGGCAGATTGAAGCAAAAGATAAACTCCGGTTATTACAGGAAGGAAATTTCGAAAAAATATTTACGTGTTACAAAACTATAGAAGAGAAGGAAGTTTAAGAATACAAGGATGATAGTCTGCTACTAGAAACCAAGATAAACAATATAGGAAAAAAACAAGTTGTCCAGTTAAATAAAATGCGGGAAAATTTGGAATAAACGTAGTGAATTGAATAGATTTAGTGTAAAAATTTTAAAAATTGCCAGTGTAAATGAAAAAGTTTTATTATTGTAAGTAAATACGTAAAAATAATTTAAGATATAAATTATTACGAAGATAATATTCGTTGTCGAAACACATGTATTAGCGATAAAATTTTTTTTCAATGTTCGTGTTTACATTTAAATTATACAATTATACTTTTTACAGAAAATAAAATTAAAAATAAAATTAAAAATAAAATTAAAAATAAAATTAAAAATAAAAGTGGTTTCGGTGGTAATCTAATGCTACATACTTTTTCTCGTTTTTTTTTTCTATACCCTTTAAGGGCGCAGGAGATCACAATTCTTTCTTTTGCATATTGCACCTTGGACTGAGGTGACATCGGTCCACATCTTTATATTCTAGATCCGGTCTGTTCGGCGCCTTCCTGCTCTTCTTTTTTCGATTATAAGTTATAAGAACTTCTATCGCTGTCCTCTAACAATGTGTCCGAAATATTATGTATTCTTCTCTGCTATCGATTTTTTCATCACTATCTTCGACTTCGCCATTTGTGAGATTTTCTGATATTTTAGAAGTCTAAGAAACGCATTCTTCTATCTAATTAACACTTTCGTTGCTTCATTTCGTTCAACTTACCGTTTATTTATAGACGCTTTTCTACCATACAGCAATATATGATAGGCCTATCTACGCTTAAATTTAAGAATCTATCGCATGCTGATCGGGTTTGGTGGGTATCGACCCGGTCTAGCCGGTCTCTTACGATATAGCCGATACATTTAAATTTATCTATCCGTAGTTTTATCGTTAATTGTAACTGAAGTCTGATCGATTTCCTGTTTGCTAGCGATCATCTAGTTTTTTTTTTTTTTTAAATTTATTACGTAGATTGCACGACTTGCCGATCGAGTTCAGTTTATTAAGAAAATACTGCAGTACACGCGGATAATCTGCTAAGATAACATCAATCTGTGCATGTCGAATATTATCGATTATTGTTCCGCGTTAATTTTAATTCGATTTTACATTTATTAACAGAAATTCGGTGGAAAATTTTCAAACGAAATTTTCTACGTAGATTATACGTAAAATGTGACCGACTATTTTTAACCTTGCAATATTATGTATCCTTCGTTGGCGCGAGATCTTTCTTTCGTGTTATAATGTTACCGCTTGTTCATACGCTTTTTGCTTCTGCAGATAGATTTCTCGAATGCAGGTATATGTATATATTAGGTTACCGTTTCGATTCCGATCGCTTATTATTACGAGTGGCTTTTGTGAACGTCTACATTACGATGCTCGCTTGTTTGGTTTTTGCCAATTTGCTATTCGACCACGTACGAAGAAGCAATAACTTTTAGAGGAAAATAAATCTGACAATTTTTTCGTATTTTCATCCTCGAGCGTACGAAAGAAATTGAAAATTTCCGGCGCAACGGAAAATTGAAAAGTTTCCTTTTTAGATAAACACGAACAGTTGTCGTTCGCGAGAGGAAAAAAAAATTCAGAAATTACGAAACTTTTAATGGTCAGGTGAAAGATGTAAAAGAGGCGACTAGTAGCAACTTTCACCGTTTTTAAACTTTTCCTCTAGTTTTTTTTCTTTATTCTCGTTTTCTTTTACTTTACTTTTACTTTCGTTACTTTTCGTCATTAAGGTTGTTATCATTATTATCATTATTTCACTCACCGTCACCATCGTTATTATCGTTTACTATTACAATTATGATTATGTACATTAAAATTGGTTAAAAAGGTGCAGAGTGAACCAGTGATACTGGAGTGTTCATATTTTTTATTACATACATTTATTTCAGGGTATATTAATAGGTTTCTTAGAAAATTTATAAGCGGATGGATAAAGACGATAAATATCTTTGGCTGTTTCTCTCGTAGAAAGTTAAGAAAACTTTGGCAACGGGGAAAAAATATTTTAAAATCACTAGTGTGCAGGTTTCCTATAGATAAAAGCTAGATTTAGTGTAATCATTCTATATTCCTACTGCGCTGTTGTCCATTATAGTCGACTGAGTAGTAAACGGAAAATACGTAACGTGTAAATTCTTATCCGTCGGCTAATCGATAAAACCTCTTCGTACGTAACTGCGTCTAATATTGCGATACATCGCACGAATCTTACCTATTGATCTTCGTATTAAAAAAAAAGTAACTAACGGTAATATCAGTAAAGATGTTCTCGATAAAATTAATTTACAGATTCGCGATAAGTTTAAAATACGATACGATTCTTAAAAAAAAAAAAGGATGAATTAATAAGTAAGTTCGTGCCTAATGTAATATAGAACGTTTTAAAAATAAAAACATTAAACTACCACAACTCGGATACCTATTGGTCGTGGTTCTATTACTATTTAAATAAATTGGAAATTATTAATGAAAGTTAATGTTGTAATCGTGAAAGCGATGAAATTGAAAGCGTTCGACATTATATAGACGCAGTAATTATAATCCATTGCGACAGTATTGACTGAGCACTTGAATTAAATGAAATTATATTATTACAGCGGTTTCTGGTTTTAATTTCTGAATTATTAAACATACATATATATACATAATCGCTACTAAGCTAATTCCGCCGGCTACTCTAGTTTATTATATTCTAGCATTAGTGTAACTGATTCTTGTATTATTTATATATATATATATATATATATATCTTTGTTTTTATGTTGTTTGTGATTTTTTTTTTTTTTTTAAGGTGCCGTGTACCACAACTCAGGTTAGAGGCACCGAAGCTATTTTAATTAAATCAAAGGATATATGTTTGTAACTTTTAAAAACTTAATGGTTTTTTCAAGTTCCGCTGGATTATCAGAGAGTGCCGTGTGAATTGAAATATTGCCATCAGGATGGTATTTTTGAAGTGGCCTACACTTTGTAAGCATGTGTTCGACTGTTAGAGGCTCCCGTCCGCAGTATCTAACCACCCAATAGCCCAAGATATTCACCTGGCAGCTAACCAACACGTACAAGAAACCATCATATGCTGGATCCCTTCACACTCCAACATAAAGGAAAATGAAGAAGCTGACATCGCTGCGAAAGAAGCGGCGGAGATGTTCCCAGTACCAAAAATTTCAATCCCAATACAAGACGAAATACACAATATCAAAAACCAATTTCACGAGGCATGGAACTTACACTGGAAGCGTATTCCCACAACCAACAAACTTCGAAACGTCAAGTTAAACACAGATCCATGGAGAACAATCATCCCATCGCGACGTGATGATGTTGTACTAACTCGGCTCAGAATTGGACATACGTCATTAACCCATAATTACTTAATAGAAAAAAAAAAACCAACCGATATGTTTGTGAATTCATATATTGTACTAATATATATTAGATAAGCGATGCGATAAATTACAAGATTTTCAAATGAGAATGTGTCGGTCGACTGGCTATACGTCCGAAGTATTAACGATTTTTTAAAAAAATTTGAAATGTACGGAATTCAAACGTCTACCGAGCCATTTCGCGATGGCACGGATACGGCTGGTCGAATTTTCAACTATTCCATCGCCTAGATCTGGCTGAATTTGAGCGATAGTATTGGTCATGTCGACTTTAATTGGATTGACTTAAAGTTGCGACTTCGGAAACTCCATAAGAAAAAAGTGTAGCGAAATCAAATCGCCCGATCTTGGTGGTCAATGTACGTCACCTCCGCGAAAGATAACGCTATATTCATCGTGGCGTCTGTTGTGTGGCATGTAGCGCCATCAAGACACGTGATTTGACATTTGTAACGGAATGGTATACGACTGATTAGACACGCGCCAGCGAAACTTCGTGGCCGCTACAGGTTGCTAACACGGAGCCGCCTCCCGTGAGATCCCTATATTTTCTTGTTGTTGTTTGTTTTATTTGAATCATTATCGACGTTACACTTTAGTATAAAATGCATTTAAATAAGGTGAGGAGGATACATTGGTAAGCCTCCTGAATATTCGTAAAACAATCACCAGAAGTATTCCGAGATTGTATATAATACCGAATCGACCAATATGCTCAAGATCGAAATATTAAAGTAACTTAATATTCAGTTTCGTGTGTGTATATACAAGGTAATAAACCTCGTTTTAATTTAAAGTTACTTATTAGATTACCAAAGTTAAAAATTTATGGCCTGTTAGTGCAGCCGGCATTCCAAATAATAATAATAATAATAATAATAATAATAATAATAATAATAATAATAATAATAATAATAATAATAATAATAATAATAATAATAATAATAATAATAATAATAATAATAATAATAATAATAATAATAAGATTAGATTGTTAAATATTATAGTAATTGGAAAATGAGATTTTAATTTCATAGTTGAATTCTCTGCAAATCGGCAATCATTACAAATATCATTAGAACTTAATCAATACGTAATGCGTAACGAACGAAAAAATAATTTAAAAATTTTCGATTCTTTGTAAATTGCGTACTAAATGACGGAGTTAAAATTACGTTCGATAAGATGGGGTGATGCGATTATTACTTTGGCCAACTAAAATTTATTAAATAGGAGTAGATACAAAATTTAAAAGTAATAAATCCCCGATAAATTATTAAATATATCGTACAGTTAGGATTAAATATGAAAAATTGTTATAATATTCTATATCATCATCATGATTTGCATCCTTTTGGCGAAAGATAGTATACAACAACTTTGAACCAAACCAAATCATATTTCTCTTTTCCCCCGGATTCGTCTATTATTATTTCATGCAGTTTTCGTTTCCCGAATCCCGTTGTTATCCCATTCTTTTTCCTTTCACCGGCGCTTTTCCTTCAATTTTGCCTTGCATCGCAAGCAAAAATATTCCTCCATTCCGGATCTTTTGTCCTGCATTCTTTTACTGCTCAACCTATGAATGTCAGCTTCTTGCTCACTTTTGGGGGCATGGTAGGAACCTTCAAGCGGTACCCCTGGAAACAGCGAGATAATTATACGTAAAACAAACCAACAGGTCTTTTTTAGGACCAAAATCAAGTTTAACGGTAATTTCAATAAACATCGAAGAACTATCACCAGAAAAGGAGAATATTTTGGCTGAACTATGCAAAAAAAAAGTAAATGCGATATGCTTTTCATACAAGAAACACATTGGAAAACAAAACATAGGAAACCAAATGTATCCTGAATGAAATTAGCAATGGAAAAGACCACACGAAAAATATGTAAGTGCTATAGTTATTAGGCAAGATTTTGAAATTACATCAACTGGACTTACAGAAGAGAATGACATAGAAATAATCATAGTAGACATACGGAAATGTAGTGTAACATCGGTTTATAAACCTCCAAACATACCCTTCAAGTTTGAGAAACCTGCGAATTATGGAACTAGAAGTACAAAAATTATAATTGGATATTTTAATAGCCCCCAGTATGATGTGAGGATACTCGAAGAATAATGATGATAGAGAAGTAGTTGAAAACTGGGCAGAAATGAACTGCTTGAATTTAGTTCACTATCTCAAATTACCTTCATCGTTTAATAGTGGGAGATGGCGTAGAGGATATAATCTGGATAACGTTTTCGTGAGCGATTAAGAAGTATGACCACTAAACCAGTATTGGATACCATACCGAAATCACAACACCGGCCAATTCTGTGCGAAGCAAATGCAACAATAGTGCCGACAAAGGTACTTTTTAGATTGAGATTTAATTTTAAAGAAACAAAATGTATGGAATTTGCAAATGACTTGGATAATGAAATAGAAACGATAGAACCAATACCAGTCAACTATCATCATTTTGTGGAGATCTTTAAAAAAGTAACTGAAATGAATATACCAAGAGGATGTCACACTAATTATATAAAGGGATTATGTCAAAAAGCTATTAAGAATCTAGAAGAATACTATAAAAAATATGAAAAAATCATTTTGGCGAAGCTACGATTGAGAAAATCTCATAGGAATAATAACAAGAGAAAGGAAAAAAGTGTGGATTTCAACAACAGAAAACTTGGACATGTCAAAAAATAGTTATAAGGCTTGGAAGCTGATAAAAAAACACGAATAATAAAAAACTACAACCAAAAGAATATATAAATATTAAACAAGATCAAATAGCAAATAAATTACTAATGAATAGAAAAATCAAAGAAAGAATAGATAAACCAAAACTGATAGTGAAAACAACTGATAATATGAGTCAGTTTAATAAACCGCTTAAAATGGATGAACTAGACAGGGCTATTATGATGATGAAAGATAGGAAAGCACCAGGAGTTTATAACATAATGACGGAACAAATTAAACATGTAGGACAAAAAATGGCTTCTAATTATGTTTAATAAATGTATTAGCATGGCATCGAATTACCTAAGGAATGGTTAAAATCGCACGTGGTTGCATTATTTAAACCGGGAAAAACTTCTACGGATGATAGAGACTTTACAGCTGTTTTCTTTACTTTACCACACTTATAAAATATTTGAACGAATAATATTAAAAGAATAAATGCAAAAATAGACTCAAAACTTATTAAACAGCAGGCCGGATTTAGAACTGAAAAGTACAGCGCAAATCTTAAATCTACTCCGGGAAATAGAAAATGGATATGAAAACAAAATGATAACACGGGCGGCGTTCATAGATTTAAGCGCTACATATGGCACAGTAAATCATAAAATACTAGTCAAAAAAGTATACGAACTTACTGCCTACTACAAACCGTTAAGTTGGACTGAGCCCTAATATTTAAAGAACACTGCGGACATACCGAAAGAAAAATTGGTACAAAGAATGGTTTACTTAGAAAATTGATTGGCTCCACACGTGGGGTGCAGATCCAAAGGTATTAAGAACATCAGATTTAGCTCTGTGTTACACCGCAGGTGAATATGCTAGTGCAGTATGGCGGAATTCAGCACATGTAAAAAGAATCAATGTAGCACTACACCACGAAACCGATCGAATAATTACAGGATGTTTGAAGCCGTTATCGATCGATAAAATAGAAATACTATGCGGCATAGCACCACCAGATATAAGGCGCGGAAATGATGGTTAGAAAAGAAAAAACGAAATAAGACATAAGCTATTGAATACGAAAGATGCGGCAATAAGTCGACTTCGAGGAAAAGTTTTCTTAAAACAACAAACGCTTTGGAACACACGCCTGAAATTACTAGGATGGAATTATGGAAGGAAAGGTTGAAAGAAAATAGACTGAAATTATGGGAACAACCGAACGGACATCTACCTCCACGTAATAATTTGCCGCGGTCGACATGGAAACCCCCCCTAAATAGAATAACAACTATGATAGGAAGAACGGCTAGGAACATGAAAAGATGGAAAATTAAAGATGACGACAGATGTAAATGTGGCATGGTACAAGATTTAGAGCACCTATTAACTTGCTCATTGTTGTCAATACAATGCAGGATGGAAGATATGACCAGAACAAATGGACAAGAGATAAATACGCTGGAAATGGTTGGAGGCGGATGTTAAGAATTTCGTGGACGGACAAGAGAACGAACTACTCGATAGTACAAACAGTTGAGGCAATGAACAGAAGATTATGCTCGGTCGTAATCAGACGAATACTTCGGCCATATAATAAGAGCAGACGGACTTCAGGCGTGAATTCTTGAAGGAATCGTAGAGGAAAAAGAAAACACGGTCGTGTTTCTACAAGATGGTCAGACATGGTAAGGATAGCAGTAGGAGGAAGTTTCGCAGAATGCATCCGGATGGCACGTAACAGAGATTCATGGTGACATCTTGTACAGCGGGTGGATTTTTCATAATCACGATATCTCCGCGAAAGATTTACGACTCGCAGATAGATATTTACCAATATATGTATTATAAAATATACGATTTGAAATAGGGGTTATCTTTTAAACTGTCCCGCATAGTGGAGACACTTGTAATTTTTATGTATGCACTTATCTAAGTTTTATTTCTCGTAGTTTTAACCAGTATTTATTTTGTAATTTTATTTTTGATTACAAAAAACAGTTAAAATCACTAAACTTTATTTATTAAGCAAAGCTTTTCGGCAACTACGCCATTATCAAGCAATATATATAAATAAAATTAAATATATGAAAACATAAAATATTAATTTAAATCTAAGTTCACAAAAAAAAATTGCGAACTTAGATTTAAATTAATATTTTATGTTTTTATATATTTAATTTTATTTATATATAGCTTGATAATGGCGTAGTTGCCGAAAAGCTTTGCTTAATAAATAAAGTTTAGTGATTTTAACTGTTTTTTGTAATCAAGTATAAAAAATCACTACATTCCACAATCTAAACTTTAATTTTATCTATAAAGAATTATATATTATTTAATACATCTGGCCTTGTTCGTGATCGTCAGTTTACAAAAAGGAATCCTTTTTAATTGGATACCTGTCGACATTTTAAAATTTTAGACTGACGAGTGTCCAAATACCTAAAACTAAACTGTAGAGCTGCCAACCTATAAAATCGTTTTTATGTACAAATTAAAATTACTGTTCGTATATTTTCAGGTATATATAGAAGTTTATCTTACAAATTAACATCTATGTTTTTAATGCATTCTTTTGCTGATTCCGTCAGCTTCCTAATCTCCTTCCAGTTGCCGATTAATGCTTGCGTTGTGCAATTGTGATTGATTGTTTGTTCCTTCTTTCCGCAGTCACATGCTGCATTGTCTCGGATCACCCAAGTATTCAACATTTTTCCGTATCTTCCACGTTCCGTTCTGATACGATTAAGTCTCGTTCACAGTTTCCTTGAAAGATTAAAATCTGGTGGTTCGACACAGGGATTTTGTATAAGTTTGTGTTTATCCGGATTTTCAACCGACTATTTATGTCTACAAGCCTGAGTATCGTCAAATTTATCAGCGATTAGTTGAGTCGAGCTTTTGTATTTTCTCGATTTGAGTCGTTTTTTAACATTTGTATCCAGATATATCACGAGGGCTCCGTTTGTGTTATATTTTTCCATTCTTTTACAGCAGTTTTTTTTCTTCGCACGTCCGGAGGCATTATATTTACCGGTAACCACGCTACTGGAGTGGACTTTAACCTTCTCAACACCGTGTTCAGTTCAACGTCAATTTTCTTAACAAAACTAGAGCTGCGTATTCAGCTACGAAGAATGCCAATTATAAAGCTGATGTACTTAATGTTAATGCTGAGACTCTCCACGTTGTTCATGCGAGTTTGTGTATGATGTTTGCTCTTGTTCGTATTTAGTGATTTCAATATATTCCGGATAAGTAAGTTGTCTGTCCAGAAATCAAATTTTAAACTTGTTGGCTACTCTCTATTCAACATATATACAAAATGCTTTAAAACATACAGAATATCCAACGATACAAGAACGTATTAAATTTACATAAAATGATTAAATTTACATACACACACACAAAAAAAGAACGCCAATAACGAAAACGTAACAGATCGATCTTTGTACTTATATAAGTTTGCCTGCGTATTATTATTATTACGAATATTTATATTAAATTTTATTTTTTAATTATTATATTTTATTTCCAGACATACCCCCCAAACTCGTTATTAGATATATACAATTGGTGGTCTCAGAGGACGAAAAAAAAAGGAAACGGGAAAGGCCTATGACACGGTGGTACGATGATATAGAGTAGGTGGCTGGAAAAAGCTGGTTAAGAAAAGCACGAAACAGAAATGGTAGGAAGATTTTAAGGAAAGCTCTCATCCAGGAGTGGATAGATAAAGGCATATTGTAATCGTGATATATGTATATATATATATAAATATTTTAACATATAGTTAATGTCACAAATTACGAACGGAAAATTAATTTATCGCAAACCATTTTTATTATTCGAATTTAATTTCTCGAACAAAATGCAACAGGGAGGAGGTGAGAAGGATGTGGCCATCGTTACGATTATCAAATTTTACGATATATTTCCATAAAATTTTTAACGAGTTCCCATTTCAATTACCCCAGCAATACGTTCGTTATAATATTATGTCCTGTGATCGTATGTACTTACACACACACGCATGCACGCACATGTATATATATATATAAATATATATGAGGAGTGTACATTAATAATCTCCGGTATGCAGATGACATAACGTTATTGGCAAAAAACGTAGGTGAAATGTCATGTATTTTAAATCGGTTAATAAAAATTAATGCGGAATATGGCTTACTCGTCAACAAGGTCAAAACTAAAATTATGATCATTAACCGTTCAAAGAATAATTGACCCCGGACTACGAGAAATTGACGGAATTGAAGTAGTAAACCGGTTTACATATTTAAGCTCTATAGTAGAAAATAGCGTCGGCTAAGATACGCCATAGAGTCCAGCTTTTCCGAGCCGCAATGAGCCGTTTGAACAAAATTTGGACCGACTTTGTTTTCTCGGTGTTCCTGTATGGCTCGGAGCCCCGGTCAGTAAGCAGTGCCGACAGAAAACATATAAACGCGCTAGAAATGCGGTGTTGGAGACGAATGCTGCGTGTCTCATGGACCGCTAGGAGAACCAATGCTTTTGGACGACATTGGTAACTCGAAAAGGTTAAAATCGATCATTCTCAGCAGAATACTACGATTTTTGGTCACGTAGTTAGAGCCGAAAATATGGAGGGGCTGTTCGTTCAAGGTGTAGTGGCTGGTAAAAGAGAGCGCGGTCGTGTATCTCTTCGATGGTCAGATGCGATTTGCAGGACAACTGACCGTACTTTCCACAATTGTGTAAATCCCTGCATGGGGTGACACGACTCACTGATGATGATGATGATGTGTGTGTGTTGTGTGTGTGTAATGAGATATAAACGCGATTGACGATGGTCGTGACATCTCTTATTTTTTTCTACGTATATTTTTTCGACGAGTTTTATAGTTTTCATATAAATATAAATATATATATATATATAATTTTTGGAATTAATCAGTCGCAATATTAGAGTTTCCTTTGGAATAGGTACAAGGTTTACGTTTTATATATATAATCCATAATGTCCCCTACAGTTTATTTCGCAATAATTGTTACATTTCTGTTGTTTGTACTCACGAAAGAAGATTTATTTATCGGATTTCACTAATTTTGAGTCTTATTAACTCAGGCTGCGTTTAATGCTGTAATTTCTGAATACGGAAAATTTCGATTATGACGGTTTATCATTAGGTAAAATGTTTCGAAAACTTGATACAAATCATCACAATGTTTCCTTTATATATACATACATATAAGTAGTAAGTGGGCTACTTCAGCCACTTCTGTCAATTTTCCGTTATATTTAATCTCTGTCAACTTGCCGTTATATTTAAACTCTGTCAACTTGCCGTTATATTTAACCCCTGTCAACTTTCCCTTTATAAAATCCAAAAAAGCAAAACTAAAGGTTAAAATTTCTAAGGGTAATTAAACAAATTAAAAAAAAAAATACTTTTTAAAAGTTAGATTAAAAAATTGTCAATGTTTATTTATGTTCGATTTGTTAAATAATCATTTTGGTCAAATCCTAGCACCCCCAAAAATATCAAATTCATTATTGGAATTTCTCTCTAAATTAGCAGCTTCTTTAAAAATATCAAACATATTTTCATCTTTTTCAGGTAAAATTCGTTTTTCATCATAATCCATAATTTTATTTTTCTACTATATTAACATACCCCCACGGGTTCATATCAATAATTCCGTCTTTTTCAGGTAAAACTCGTCTCTTATCAGAATTTAATTTAAATTCTTTTTGCACAACTTTATTAACGAGAGTTTTGTTTTTATCATTTCTGGTGATCATGTTATAATTTAACGTTACCTTATCCACTTTTCTATCGATAATATTTTCCATTACTTTTTTATTTAATATTTCTGAATTTTCGTAATTTAACGTAAATCCTTTAATTTTCAATATAGTTTTTCCTTTTTCTGTTGTTAGTGCGTAACTTTTTGGTCCTGCGCAGATCCACTCAGTTCCATAATCATCTTTGCCTAATTCATCGGTCCATTCACCAAGCATACAGCCTGTTGTAATTGTATTTTTTCCATCGTCAATATATACAACCGAATCTGTGTCGCAATATATTACATTTTCGCCTAATTTATCTAACATATCGTATAATCTTAATCTAGCGTTAGATGTTGTGAATCCTGCAATAAAAATATTTGTCGAAGTGCTATAGTCATCAAATTCGTCTTTATTTTTATAAGATACTTGTACTATATTTTCGTTAATAAAAATAACATTACTGATTTTCAGTCTATCATCTAATATTAATTCATAAAATTCTTTAGGATCGTTCACGTATTTCGTTTGCGTTAAATTTTGTCTTTGGCCGAATTTTCCCCATAAAGAATTGAGACATAATTTAGCAACAGCTCGTCTTCCAGGATTTGGTTTAATATTTTTTACGTCTAAATCTATATCTAATTTTTCTTTTAATGTTTTTACATATTCTTCAATAGATTTAAAATTATTTTTCCACGAACTTGTTTCTAATTTTATTTTCATAAATGTTTTAACATAATCTTTAAAAAAATTATTACTTTTTTCCTCAAAATGCCAAACTTCATAAATATCTAAAATATAATATCCTTTTTCTAACGCTTTGTTTATTTCGTCTGTTGTCCAAGTTCCTATCAAACATCGTTCTTCAATAGTATGAATACATTTAGTTCGTTTTTCAACATAACATTTATTACATAAAATAAATGCTAATTTTTCGTCTTTAATAGGTAAAACTGGATGATACAAATTTTGTGGTGGCAATATTTTGCATTTAATTATTCCGTACCAATTTGAGTCAAATTCTTTAGGTTTATAAATTTTTGTAGGATGTCCGACAGGATAATAATCGTAATATTGAACAGTAGGATAAAGACTACAAACATCGATGTATCGTAATATTTTATTGTTTACTTTTAATTTATAAACTTCAGTTTTTCCACCGTGAAAAAAATCTCGCGGGTTCAACGGTTCAATAACGGGGGTATTTTCTCTTAAAGCTTTTTGATATTTTTTCGATTTTTTCCATTGGCATTCCCATATTTCTATCAGATTATATTCAGCATCTTTTATCTGTTTACTTCTATCTTTAGTTTTTTCGTATAAATCACCCATAGTTTCACGTTTTATACTATTTATTGTATTTTCACTATAACATTTCGGACAGCCGTGCCAAAAACAACCATGATATTGATAAATTGTGTTTGTTTTCTCATTAAAACCATCAACTTTTGCACCACAAATTTCTACTTCTCCACCATTTACTGCATGTTGTACATTTTTGAATGTATTTAGCCATGAAATTGAATCTTTACTATACATTTCTTTTTTAGGTTGTTTTATAATTCCGATAGTGTTCTCTTGTAAATATTTTGACCTGAAAATAGACATACATGTACTTGCAATTGTAATGTACTGAAGAGGATCGATATTTGCAATTTCTAGAAATTGTTTTCTGAATTCTACACAACCTCTACGTAAAATATCTACGTCAGATTTACAATATTCTACAAATTCTTTTTGAAAATCAAATACATAATTTTCGTTAATTTTTTCAGAATACCATTTAAGAAAAACCTTTCTAGGGTTAATTTTCATCGTATTTATACCGTAGAATTTTTTATCAGGAATTGGCCCTTTATAATTTTGATTTTCTTTTGTGTTGAATAAATGAGGAAAATATCCTTTTTTTATTTCTTTTAAGTCAAATATCTTCGGGAAATCTGAGAGTGGTGACGCAATAAAATTAATGCTATCGATAAATTTAATTCCTGCAACTTCTAAAAACATTATTTTTCCACCACTATAAATTGTGTAAGGTTTCAGTGAATTTTCTACGCAATATTTTAGGATAAATTGCAAATCGTAAGATTTTGCGTTGTGAGCAATTGTTGTAAATCCACTGTGTTTTTTAGAAATTAACCATTCGCAAAATTCATCGTTCGTTTCAAAGATAAAAGTTTCACCGTTAAAATATTGTGCAACAATTAAATTAGCCTCATGAGTTCCAGTTTCTTGATTTGCTTCATAATCGTAGAAAATATATTTTTCAGAATATGTGCATTTTTGGACTTTTTTGTCCGCATTTCCATTACAAATACACGGCAATTCGCAAATTGCACCTTTTTGTTTTATTTTTTGCATATAACATAAATGTTCATACATTTTTACATTTTCACCACAATTTTTACATACTCTATATCCACATTCGTGATTTTCGTTTCTTTTACATATATTTTTACATTTCAAACATTTATATATTTGCTCGCAAACTTTCTCATGATTTTCGTAACATTCTTGATTGTAACAATATCTGTCACAATTTTTGCAATAAATTTTATTTTTTTCACTGTGTTCTTTCATCATACATAATTCGCATACTTTTGCCTCACTTTTACATTTGTGCATATTTTTATTTTGATAAGGTTTGTCACATTTTTCACAATAATAAGATGTCGCAAAAAAAGCTGTCATACTATTTATTACGTCAAAGTGATTTCCATTTTTATATAGATAAATTTTTACTTCATTTTCTTTACCCGAATATATCACATTATTAAAATTTTCCGCGCAAATAACTTTAATTTGAATATTTAATAAATTTTCTACATCTTTTATATTTTCTAACGTAAATCCTTCACTATTACAAAACCCTATTTTTTGACATAACTTTTCCGCTAAATCTCCCTGTATTTTTTTACCTTCTCGAATACTTTTCGAATCTCGTCCTTCTAATTTTCTACCTAAAATAGTATCCGTATGATATGATAAAGCTGTAATTATTGCTCTAGGACAACATAAATTATCGTTATTTTTTATTTGAGTGATGCATTTTTTTGTATGTTTACCTTTAGTAATATTTATTATTTTGCTATAACCTTTTCCTCTAGGTATATTAATTACTTGAAAATTGAACGTTGTTTTATTTATGTCAACTTTCTCATCAGATGTCAAAATATTTTCTATATGATCTAAAAGTGTTGTAACATTTATATCATTTTGAAAACCTGTAGATATTACCGTTGTTTTAAAATTTTCATTTTTAACGATTATATTTATTTTATCGTCATTTTTGAAATGAGTTTTTTCTTTGACAATTTGAATTAATTTTCCTATCATTTTTTTGACATTATCCATCATACTTTTAACATTAACTATTTTTTCGTCTTTTTTATTTCTTAATTTTTTCAATTTGACGGCATAATCTATATTCCAACTACTATATTTTTTACAATATTCGTGTTTACCTTGAATAATAGAAAAGGATTCATTTTTTTGTTGTTTTTTCCGTTTAAAAACACGCATATCTTTGAACGGAAATATATCAATAAGCTTTTGCTGTTTAATTTCTGTGTGTAATTTTGATTTCTGATGTCTCGTCCAATTATTCTGCAAAATATTTTTGTTACATTTTTTGCAAAATTGATATTTCTTTTCCTTTTCAAAATAAGTACTTTTAACCGGAAATATATTTCCAAGTTTTTGCTGTTTAATTCCTGTGTGCAGATCTGTTTTTTGATGTCGCGCCCAATTTTTATAATTAATTTCTTTATCGCATTTCTCGCAATACTTCTTTTCTAAATTATAATTTCTTCTATTCATGTTTATATTAGAAAAAGATAAATTTTTTTCTATAATCATCTTCAATATATAAATTTATTTATCTTTAACTTAAAGATCAATAAAAGCCTTAAGATTTATTACGAATAAAATCAAATAATACATATTTTGCCGCTAATGTGTGAGCATCGAATTTTTCACAATGTTTTTTTTTACCCTCATTTTTCTCTCGACTCCTGTGTGTTTTTTTGCCTTTAAATGTCGCGCCCAATTTTTATACGAAAATTCTTTATCACATTTCTCGCAATACTTATTTTCTATTTTTTTAATTCCTGCGTGTAAATTCGATTTTTTATGTCTTGACCAATAACGCTGTAAAATATTTTTATCGCATCTCTTGCAATACTTTTTTTCTGAATTGTAGTTTTTTCTTATTTTATTTTCAGTATTCATGTTTATATTAGAAAAAATAAAATTTTTAAATATACTTCTTTTCTTTCAAAATAATAATATTATGAACTGGTGTCGCCTTTAATTAACAGTGTTTTAACAGTGCTTCTTTCAATTCATTTCTCGCCTCTGTTTTTCCTTGTTCTATTAACGATAATTTTAAATTATTATTGATTTCTACTTTTTTATTATATTCGTTTAAAATATCGGTTTTTAATTTTTCGTAATTTTTTACTTCTTGTACAATATCATCAAATTCACTGTCAGTAATTTCGCCATCTTTAATCGCTTTAGCGTATTTTTCCTCTATTGAATTTATTTTAGTGCGTGCTAATAATTCGATTGCAGCGTGTTTATTAATTTTTTCTGTACAAAATTTGTGTGTTCCTCTTACTAATATTGACAAAGTTGTAAATCCAACGCAAATTGGTGTACTTAAGGGGATCAAGACGGGGACAAAAACAGAAGTTGTCAAAGTTCCGATATCCGACAAAATAAGTACATATTCTGTTCCATACATAATTTTAGCTATTTTTAAGTATTTCTTTTTTTGTTGAAATCTATTTTTCATTTCTTTTTGTAAATAATCATAATGCATCATTATGTGGTTAATTTTATAATTGCTGGAGTTAAATTCAGGCGCCGATATTTTCGGATATAAAGCCTGAAAAAATAAAGATTCTGGTGCCGAAGGTTCGTGATCCATTTTCGTTTATTACAAAAAAAAAAATAATTTTTAGAAAATTGTTTTTTGAAGTTCTTGTTTGTAAAAACTACCGATAATTTCCTCTTTATTTAAATCCTGAATTTTATAAGTTATAGGCGATGTAAACAGAATTTTTTTAATTACGAATATTTCTTTGGACCAATTATTTTTATATTTATTTTGAAAGGTTTTTTTATTTACACTAATTCTTACACGATCTCCAACCTGAAATATCGGTATTTCTTTTTTAATAGGTAAAACTGTGTAAATTTCGCGTTCATTACTTTTGTTAACTTCACACGGCCTCATTTGAATTGTTCTGTGAAAATCGTGATAATTATATTCATTTACCAAATTTTGTAATATATTTATCCACTTAAAATTTTGTTGACATTCAAAGAGAACTTTCATTTTTCTGGCTAAAGTTCCGTTAAATCTTTCTATTATCGAAGATTTTTCAGCATTTTCAGTGTGATATAATTTTATGCTATATTTTTGTAACATTGAAGAAAATATTTTATTCCTGAATTCTAGACCTTTATCGGTGTGTAAAAATTTTGGAGTATCATGTTTTACTTTTCTCGCTTTTTCTACGATATTTTCAAAAGCTTTTGTCACAGAAATTCCGTCTTTTTTCTTTAGAGCTTCTGACCAAACAAATTTCGAAAAAGTATCGATAACATTTAGTATATATTTATATCCTTTATTTTCTGTTTCATAATGCGACATAATTACTAAATCTGCTGCCCATAAATCGTCAATTCCATATGTTACAATGTGTCTTTTTTCAAATTTTTTTCTAACATTTTTATGCAATTCTTTCGCTTCTTTAAGATTCATTTTTATATATAGGTTCGGATGAAATTAATCCGAGATATATAATATTATTTGATGACGCCATATTTAGTATATTTCCGTTTTCATCGGTAATATGAACAATAATTGTGTCAATTTTTTTGATATGATTTTTAATAGGAACAAAAATAATCTGTGAAACTTTTTCCGATATTTTTCCTCCATAAATTATTTCAGGAAAAAATGTATAAATAATATCGGCTTCTTCGTGAGAATGAGGATTAGATGAATGATTTAAAATTGCTGGTTCGACAATATTACAGTGGATTTCTATTGCATCTAACGGTCTTAATTTTGGAAAACTAGACGCACCATATAATGTGTTAGGTTCTAAATTAACGTGATTTTCAAATCCTAAAAATTCACCTAACGTACCTAAATTAATTTTTACAGGAGAAAATATTCGAATTTTGTTACTAATTTTATCACTTTTTAATCCAAAATTTTCAGTCAAAAAATTAACGTTTATTTTTTCAATATCATATTTAGATTTTAGTTGCATTAATTTTAACTGTATTATTTCCTCTATATCTGATAACGAATAAAACCCCTTCGGAAAATTAACTCCGTATGTTTCTGTTAATATGTTTAATTCTACGTATAAATTATGCGGAATATTAGGAATATAATTATCACCGTAAAAAGCGACTAATCCTAATTTGTAATTTTTCTCTTTATCTAAATGTAAAGGATTTTCAAGACGAAGTGTTAAAGTTGATTTATCGCCGATTAATTTAAATAGTTGCATTTTATATTTTATAAATATAAATATATTTATAAAAATGGATGTTATCGTATTTGACAAAAAATTAAATAACAATAAAAATAACAGAACTATTCAACCAGTTATTAGAGGCATTTTTATAGGTTCTAGTGGCTGTGGAAAAACAACGTTATTACTAAATTTTATATACCGAAATTGGTTAGAATTTGAAAATCTCTATATATTCAGTAAAACATTAGAACAACCGACATATCAAAAATTACGGGAAAGATACGAAAATGTTGAAAAAAATGTTGGCGAACAAATTGCATATTTTTGCGATAATTACGATGATTTAATTTCTGTAGATAAATGTTTACCAAATTCTCTCGTTATTTTTGACGATTGTATTATGGAAAAAAATCAGAGAATAATTAAAGAATATTTTACAAGTGGAAGACATAAAAATATATCTTGTATTTATATTACACAATGCTATACTTTGGTTAATTTGCAAACAATTCGTAGTAACGTTAATTTTCTGTGTATTTTTAAACAAAATGACCATTATTTGAGAAAAATATATAAAGACAATGTAATGGGGGATATGTCTTACGATAAATTTTGTAAAATTTGTAACCAATGTTGGGAAAAAGATTTTGGTTTTATTACGATAGATTTAACTAAAAAACGAGATTTTGGGAGATATAAAAATCAATTTAAAATGATAGAACAATTTGATGAACGTTCACCAACGTTAAAGAAACGTAAAATGAACGTAAAATGAACGTAAAATCATGTTCAACGAAGGTTTAAGTGGGTGTTTAACTAATAAAATTTTTATATTTGTTACATATAAATGGAAAAAATAACTGTTGAAAAAGCAATTAAATTAAGTAAACTTGAAAAACAATTAAAACAAAAATTTCTACAAGCCCGTAGAGGCAAGGAAAATATTGAAAAGGTAAGAGAAGAGGAATTTAAACCGATTATAAATGCTGTTAATAAATTAAACGAAAACAAAATTTTACCTGTAATTGTGCCTTCTTACATTGATCAATCTCCCGTTGAAAATCGTATGATTCAAGATGAAAAAAATATTGTTCTAGGAAAAATAACAACGGAATTTTTACCTGATGCTAAAGATTCTACTTTTGGTATACATTATGATAAAAAAAACAAAAATTATATGATAGGAAAGGAAATAGTTACTTTAGATAACAACGACATTATTGTAGCAGGAAAAACGTACGAAGGAACTGAAGGATTATGGAAATTATTAACGTTAGAGCCATCGAAAAAACCTGATCCTAATTCTTTCACACCGGATGATTATGCAAATTATGAGGAAATTTTGTTGACGACAGATTGCATATACCATAATAATGATAAAAATAGCAATAAACCAAAATCGAGCAAAGGTGAAAAATACAACACAATAATTAAGCCAATTTGGAAAAATAAAGTAAAAAAACCTGAAAGCAGAAATATTGTACCACCCTGGGCAAAAATAGAGAATGAAGAGGTACACGAAGGAAAAGGTTTAATAAAATATTCCGATAATTCTGTCGAGTATAAATATGTCGATAATTTACAAAATTTATTACAAAGATTGTATTATATTTATGCTCAGGAAAAAGCCGGTAATAATAATTTTCATAACGAAAAAATTGGAGTTATTAATTTTTTAAAGGAACAATTAGAAGCACATATCGACGAAAATAAGGGAATTGAATATTTGATTAAATTTGTGTCATCTTTACCTTCAAAAATATTACGTGGTGAAAAGATCGGATCAGGTTTATTCAACGGTATTTTGAAGAATTTGCCGTTTGAAATTCACGCACCAGGATATAATTATTTAGGTCCAGGGACAAAATTACAAGAAAGAATTCAAGATGGAAATATAGGTATAAATCCATTAGACGAAGCAGCGAAAGAACATGATTTATTTTACCATAAATATAAAGATACAGCGAATAGACACAAAGCTGATGAAATTTTAGAACACAAAGCGTGGGAAAGATTTAAGTCAAATGATGCAAATTTAAATGAACGATTTTGGGGATATTTAACGACAAATGCAATGAAAGCAAAAAGGCATCTTGGTCTAGGTTTAAAAATCTAAATTAAAAAATTATTTTCTATATTATAAAATGAATATATGCAATATAAATCTTACTGATGGACAAAAAAAAAAAATTCAGAGAGCTTATAAGCGAAAATCGAACATAACAATTCAATTATCTTCTGATCAAATAAAATCAGGAAAAGACAAAATTGGATTAAATGATAGGCAAAAAAACGCCATTGATAAACATCGTAAAAATAACACTGGCGTCAGACTTACTTTAACATACAAACAATTACAGGAAAATCACAAAGGTGGAATTTTACCTTTACTTGCAGCTATTGGAGCTTTAATCGGTGGAGTCGGTGGTGGTGCAGCTGCTGTTGCAAACACATTCGTTGATTATAAAGACAAAAAAGCGAAACGCGAAGAAATGGCTCGACACAATAAAGCGCTAGAAAAAATTCAGGAAGTGATTCACGGTGTAAATCAAGGCTCAGGCTTAAGTAACGTTAAAAAAAAGCGCTAACAAACGTAGAGTTAGAAAAGTACGCTAAAAAATTGAAAATTAAAAATTTTAGAGGCGTTTTTATGAAAGATGAATTATTAGGGAAACCTTGGGAAAATGAATGTGGAATTATTAACTTAGAAAATTCCTATCAAATTGGTTCTCATTGGACAGCGTATTTTAAACAAAAAGATATTAAATATTATTTCGATTCGTACGGAAATGCGAATCCACCGATCCAATTAGTGAAATATTTAGGAAGCGATAATTTGTATTATAATTACGAACAAATTCAGCAATTTGACGATCCACCAATTTGCGGTTATTTATGTCTAGATGTTTTACAAAAATTGTCTCAAGGAATTAAATATAATAAAATATTACGTATTATAAAAAATGAATAAATTTGATAAATTCGGCAATCAGATCGAAAAACAAGAATCGACAATTTCAAGCAGAAATAAACAAGAAATTAACGAAAAAGTGAGCGAAATATTAATGCCTTTTATTATCGAAATGAAAACTTATGTTGGAAATTTAACAAATGAATATTTGAAACAACAATTAAATATTGTGAAAAATTACGTTAATTTCAATAATCGAAGATTAGTTGGAGTTTCAACAGGAATAGATGAAAAAGATGCTGTAAATAAAAAACAAATGGAGCAAAGTATTAAAGATGCCCTAAATAAGAAACAATAAAAATTTTATTTTATATGTAATAAATATGACGTTAATATATTGTTTAAAATGTAAAAAGAAAACACAATCTCTTAACGAGAAAAAAAGGAAAACATCGAACGGAAAAGTTATTTTGGAAAGTAAATGTTCTGTGTGTGGAATTAAAAAAACGAGTTTTATTAATAAATAAACATGATGAAGTTATTTTTGTTATATTTAGTTTCAGCAATAAATTGCGTTGAAGTTCCTAAAATGGAAACTAATCTTTTTTCGCCGAATGTTGATTGGAATTATGTGTCCGAACACGAGAATTTAACTATCGATCATTTGCGTATTTTTCAAAATAAAGTAAATTGGCCCAAGATTTCTAAATTTCAGAAATTAACGGAAAATAATATCAAAGAATTTAACGATCGTGTTGATTGGGGTATAATCAGTAAATATCAGAATTTGTCGGAAAAGTTTATTGACTTTTATAAAGATTTCGTCGATTGGGATTATGTGATTTTATATCAAAATGTTTCAAAGATTTTTATTGCTAATCATTGTAAAGAAATATTAGATAGTTAGAAAAAGTCGGGTCTTCCATCTATAATGAAGGGAAAGAAATATTCGTAATTAAAAAATTTTTTTTTTTTGTAATAAACGAAAATGGAAAATGAAATTTATTCAAAATATTATAACGAAATTATTCGGCACGAATACAAAAATTATAACCCTACGAGCATTTTAAACTTTAATTCACCCAACAAAAAAATTGATTTTAATATCGATTACGGTGACTCATTTTCAACGTCAAAGTATCAGTATTATATTACTGGTGAATTTACGAAAAAAGATGGCACTACTTTTCCGACAAAATCTAATGTAAAATTAATCGATAATTTTATTCCATTTTTATTTTCTGGAATAGTTGTGAAAAAACATAACCAAATAATAGATAACATTGAAAATCCTGGAATTATATCGACTGTAAAAGGAATCGTTTCGTACAGACAATCTGATAAAAAATCGTTTAAAAATAGTGGATTTATTTCTCAACACGAAGGTTCGTTTAATAAATTTTGCGTTATCGGTGATTTATCACAATTAGGACTGGATTTTTTCAGTAACAATAATAGTACACCAATTTTTTACAAAGGTGGATTTACAATAACTTTTACCAGAAATAGCGATGAAGATGCTTTATTCAGATGGAAAACAAAAAAAGCAGATGGCACACACGATGAGGCAAGTTTACCTGTTGAGGGGAAAATAACGATAAAAGAATTTGTGATTAGAGTTCCCATAATTAACTATCGCCCAACGCAAGAAATTCAACTTATTAGTGAGTTGACAAATTTGCAAAATATAACCTACAAATTTAATAAATGGGAATGTATTCAAAAACGTAGTGTAACAGGATCGACTTTAAATTATGATATTACAAATATTTACAGAAATATTGAGAATCCTAAATTTATTATTGTAGGTTTTCAGGACGATCGTTGTGAACAACAAATAAAAGATCCATCTTATTTTGACTCTATGAAAGTCAAAAATATTCGTGTGAAAATTAATGATACAAATTATCCTGATGAATTACAAAATTTAGATATTAATGAAGGAATTTACGCAATTCTATTCGAAATGTACAAAGATTTTCAGAATTATTATTACGGATATAGCAATGTGATTTACGAGCCTGGAGAATTCGTTGGAAATAAATGTGTCTATGTAATAGACACGACAAAACACCCTGAATATATTTATAGGGGAAAATCAAATATATTAATTAATGTCGACTTTTCTCAATCTATTAGTACACCGAATGTTATTGCTTATGTTATCGTAGTATCAGAAAAAATACTACATAATAATATAATTAATAATACAATTAAGGAGTGAGATTTCAAATTTTTGACTGAAATTTTATAAAGAAAAATTTTTCTTTATAAAAAATATTAAAACTTAATTCCAATAATGATTTACAATAAAATTTTCAATCAAATCTTTATTCATTTTTCCTTGAAAAATAAGTGTATGTGGATATTTTAATAAAATATTTGTTTCACATTCTGGTAAAGGAAAAATTAAATATTTACCTTGATATTTTACCACTAATAATGTAAAAAGTTCAAATTCCGATTTTATAATAAATACCTTTATATTTTCATTAACAGATTCACTAGCAGGAATCATTATATAAATTTCTATATCAGTATTATCCATTATCTTTTTTATAATACAAAAATATTCTTTTTTTTTTAACCAATTTTTTAGCTACAAACGAATTTTACCTGAAAAAGATGAAAATATGTTTGATATTTTTAAAGAAGCTGCTAATTTAGAGAGAAATTCCAATAATGAATTTGATATTTTTGGGGGTGCTAGGATTTGACCAAAATGATTATTTAACAAATCGAACATAAATAAACATTGACAATTTTTTAATCTAACTTTTAAAAAGTATTTTTTTTTTTAATTTGTTTAATTACCCTTAGAAATTTTAACCTTTAGTTTTGCTTTTTTGGATTTTATAAAGGGAAAATTGACAGAGATTAAATATAACGGAAAATTGACAGAGATTAAATATAACGGAAAATTGACAGAGATTAAATATAACGGAAAATTGACAGAGATTAAATATAACGGAAAATTGACAGAGTTTAAATATAACGGCAAGTTGACAGAGATTAAATATAACGGAAAATTGACAGAGTTTAAATATAACGGCAAGTTGACAGAGATTAAATATAACGGAAAATTGACAGAGTTTAAATATAACGGCAAGTTGACAGAGATTAAATATAACGGAAAATTGACAGAGTTTAAATATAACGGAAAATTGACAGAGTTTAAATATAACGGCAAGTTGACAGAAGTGGCTGAAGTAGCCCACTTACTACTACTCATATATATCTTCTTCATTCGCCGTCTCCATAACGAATGTTGGCAATAAACTTGGCTACAGTCTCTTTGGACATAGCAGTACGGAGTAATCGAATGGGGATGAACACCCAAATCAGCGTCGTAAGTCTGCCATCCGTAAGTTTTAAGGAGACGATGCGAGCAATTTTGCCTTACATAATATTTTATAATAACGGAGAGTTAGTCCTCTCAGAATGTGTCATCGCAGCTTCCTTTCCTTAATAATATTTAGTAACTTCGGACGTTTTTATGTTACTTTATTAAGAACTTCTTTATTACCGGTCATTTTGTGTTCAAAAAATGTTTAATATTCTTCTATATGATTGCTTCGATATGTTTTTCAAGAGGCTAACATCTAATGTCTAACTTTGCAGCCGTACGGCGCAGAACTGAAGAGACATAATAAAATCCAGAAATTCTTAATGGTATGCCAACACGTCCTTAATTTTTTGTGACTATCAGTCTAGCCTGTTCTAGTCTCAATCGTAGTTTTTCGTTTTACAGCTCTCGTAAAGGTATCGTACGGCACTTGCTGCTATTCTGTATTGTTTAACTATATCGAGCATTTTAGTTTTGTTATATGTACATGCACAGACTAGTTTATACCCATGGATACATATTAGGGTTACCCAGAGAAGACGGAAGATTTTGTTGTTTTTTTGAATAACTCAAAAATTACTCGACGAAAATTTGTGAATGCAATTTTAGATAAAAATAAGAAAACGAGAGATTGGCTTACGATCATTAGTGGAACACAATATCGTTATGATAATCGCCATTTGCAACAATATATTCATTCAGTATTTACAAAATTTTCGAAGACTTTTTCGAGCACAGGTGCCTAAATTCTGGAAATTTCTTCAGAGTTTTCAGGTCTTTCAGATCTCGTAGACGTGTAAAAAAAAAACTGACGCAACTTTGAATTCTCTCTTTGCAATGCCGTGGTCGATTCACGCCGAACAATACGCGCGCTCATTCTCGGTATAGGATGCCGTGATAACTGGGATAAAAACGAATTTCTCGTGTATACCCTAAACGTGGAAACCACCTTGCGTTGTAGCAGTGTTACCAACTGAACTATTAAAAAAAAAAAAACACATCCGTCTTCTGTTGGTCACCAGGTATATTTATCGTACATCATTTTTTTTGTTACTATACATTATTTTATTATCGTCTACTATTATTAACGAGAGCATAAATCTATTAGGAATCCGTCGACATGCGAATGCTGAGAAGAATATGGCGTATATTACGAATAGAAAAAAAGGATTAATAAATACGTACTTAGAAATATATGACCTCGAAACGTCCATAATAGTTCAGAATATGAAATGTTTGCTAGGAAACGAAAATATCTGGCGCATAAGATACGGCAAAATCCTTCGTTTTCACCGACTTTAACGGGTAAAATCGAAGGAAGAGTGCAGAGAGGAAGAAAGCAATTAGAAATAATAACCGCCGATTGAAGAGGAAAGAAAATATGAGATACGAGAAAGGACGTTAGGAATAGAAAATACCGGATAATATGATGTAGCTAACTCCCGTCACGGAGATGCCGCTAGAAGGAAAAGAAGATTATTAATAAAGTTATTACAATAAAACGAAGGCGACTTTCAAGATATCCACTGTGGGCTCTCTGCTGATTTAGGTGATCGTGTCTAGAATGGCTAGGACTAGACAGCTATGGCCGTTGTTAGGACGAAAATCAATGACTAAAGCCGTAAAGCAGGGTGCTTATTTATAGGTTATCGTTCCAGTATAGAGATATGTGTTAGAATTATATGGAACAACCGAGCCGAAGTAACCTTTGCAGAATACAACTACTCCATAATTCTACGCACATATCCGCGTCTTATTACGTATCAAACGGCACATTGCATAACGTTCCACACAATAAAGTATGTCTATGTAGAACAATAACTTCTGTTCAACCTAAATCCAATTATCGATGTTCCAGTCAGATATAGCAGACGGCTGAAAAGGAAGAAGTGGTGCCGCGATGCACTTCCAGTTATTTGAGTGGGTTGAGCCGTTCTCAGTTAATGCTTATATACTGCAAGGGAAAGAAAAGATAAATGTACATTTTTTTTTCTCAAAGACCCAAATTAGGTGATTCGTTGGAATTGTCCGATTAATATACACTTTTAATACTATACCAATCTTCTCTCCTCTTTAATTCATTCTTTCCTTTTCACGATAGCTATTGTTTATGACAAAGAACTGTCGGTACAATATAAAACGAAAAAAAAAAACCGTTGTCTATATTAAATGTTTTAAGTTGTTCCTGCAGCAGCAAGGTGGATGGTTTTAAAACAGATATATGTAAATACTTTAAAGGTGGATTCTCTAAAATTACCCGAGACATGTAAAGGAGAAAAAATATCGGAGGCCATTATTTTCCACTTAAACTGGATTTACTTTTATAACGATAATTTTCGTTTTTCTTTGGCGAATATGCTCGTTGTAAATAACGAAACAACCGAGGAGACGGTAGCCTCATCCGCTAAAATTTATTGCGCGCTTTTTTCTACCTTTTTGATATGTTAGATTTTTTCTTCTAAAACGTTCGTCGTGTCTACAATTTTCGCCGGAAATTTTAGAACTTCCGGGAAATGCACTTGTTAATGTATGTTTGTCTTTGGTCCGATCATTTTCCTCGACTTATTCCGCTAGAATTTTAACGATTCGACCCACTCAAACGACGAGAATTTTCAAATCGGCTAGGTAACATTTTTTTTTTTACAAAACGCCGTGATTCGACTTCGGTTATCGCTTAATGTGTAGAATTTGAACGATTTGAAAATCGTACGCCCAGTCAAACGATAAGAATTTTCAAATTGGTTAGGTAAATTTTTTTTTTTACAAAACGCCGTGATTCGATTTCGGCTATCGCTTAATGTTGGATAGGTGCTAAACTGTTACATATTATTATTATTATTATTATTGAATAAAATTAACGTACCGTATATACAGCAGCCAAGGCTAGAAGCACGATAGGAAAAGAGGATTAGATTGAAGAATAGAGATCGGAACGATGGAGGAAGGTAATATGGTCATCTTTGAAATAGAGATGAAGCGAAGGAGGAAGATTAAGAGATGTTCGAAGCGAGGAGTATGAGGGACAATCAACTAGAACATGGAAAATGGAGAGGATAATGTTACAGGCTGGAACACACTGGAGCCCCAAAGTTTTATTTTAATAAGATAGTTACATATGAGATGAATACGTGACAACGTTCCCCCGATGACCACTTGATAATAGGTGACGAGAACCGGTTTTTGTTTTAAATAACGTTACTTTCTCTGTTATTACACTTCTCAAACAGATATTTCATTAACTAACTAAATCTCTTCTTCTTTGAAGGCTTAGCCTTGTTGGTGCGAATTTTCACTTCCATTCATTTCTTCCCACGGCCATCCTCTTCAAATCTCGGTATTTTTTTGCAACCAGCCATTTCGATCATCTGTCCTCTAAACGTCTTCCTTGGTCGACCTTTTCTTTTCTTGCCATTAATTTTTCTTTCGATTGTATTTGTTATAAATAAATTGTTCCTTATTAGATAACCAAAACATTTTTTCCGCTTCTTTTTTTAATTATAAGTATTCTCTTCGTTCCTATTTGTTTAAGCGCTTTCGAATTTCCCGTTTTTTCCGTCCAGCTAATGCGTAATATTCTTCTCTAAATCCACATCCAGTTTCTTTTGATCTAGTTTCGTCATCACCCATGTTTCGCAACCATTTTATAATACACTCCACACGTAAGTGTGGGTAAATTTTGCTCTTATGTTTAACTTCAGATTTTTGTTTCTTTTTTGTAAAAATGCTATTTAGGCCATAATAATTCTGTGTCTAATTTCTGACATCTGCTGTCGATGTTCATAACATATTTTTGTATTGTAATGTTCAATTAACTGATTGTTCAGATTAATATTTACGGGTGGAACAAGTTTTTACTTGGTTACTATAATAATTTTCTTTTTTTAAATTATTTATATTCACGCTTTGTTGTTTAATAATTTTATTAACAATCAATAATGACGTTTTTGTATATATTTTTCTGACTCAGTTATTAGGGCAATATCATCTGCAAATCTGATGCAGTGGAGATTACATGCCCATTAATCAATCGCTTCTTCTATGAAAAATTTAAACCAAAAAAAATCGTACACAACATTTTTCGCTCGTTCGAACATCTCGTACACCGCACACGTGTAAACATCCCGTATTTCAAAACCGGAAGCGCTTCTTATCGTAGTTGATCAGTCTTTGATTACGACGTCGTATCGAAATTAAAGATTTACGGAAATGGGTATTGTGTGATTGAAAGGGAATTACATACGCCAACGATTTTAGGACTATCGACTGCAGTACGCCGATGTCGAAGAAGCTCCATCAAAGAGAATATAAAATTTCCAGTTTCCCTTTTTCAGGGAACTGTTGGGAACGAAGTAGTGGATATGGCATGTTGCATATTGTTTTGCCCAACATTCTATGAAGAACCCCCCAAATTTCCACTACTAAACACAGCTCTGAAATACTTCATTAACAACAACTGGTAACAGAATTCACGCTCCTTATAAATTCCTTCTCGCTATCAAAACCTGTTATAATTTCTAATATATATATATATGTATATATATATATATGTAAAACAGTTGCACTGCTCCCATTATATATATATATATATATATATATATATATATATATATATATATATATATTTTTTAATAATTTTCGCGTTAATTTGTTGTCTTTTCAATATTCACAACATTCAACTATTTGTTATATATATATATATAATTATATATCGAACGAAATAAAATTTTTATTATACATATTTTTAATGTCATTCGGTATTTCGGTATTTGTATATTAGATTTCGCGGTAAATGTAATCATTCGTACCGGGAATACATAGTTTCTTGCCGACCTTTTTCTCGGTATTTTTTTATTTTTTTTCTCCGGAAACACATTTAAGTACAAATCGCATACTATTAATACCGTTGCATAAGTAAATTATAACTATTATACTTCAATAGTGTCGTCTAATTTCGTTTTATAAATTTCCGCAGTTATAACCACAAATGTGAGTTTCGAGATACGGTTTAATATTTTTTTTGGGGTAAAATGATTTATGTATTTCGGAAGGATTTTTTTTCTCATTTCTAAATAATTCTTTCTTGGATTAAAAAATATTCCCGACAGATTCGGATACCTTAAATCGAAACGGTAGCGCCACCGAGGTACAAAATTTTAATTATGTTTACCTACATGTACGCGGTAAAAAACAAAAATTTCTAAAATTTGAACGGTTAACGCGATCGAGCTGAAAATTTTTTAACGTACATTATCGTATAAGTATTGAGATAAAAAAACCTAAAATTTTACAGGGGTAGTACTCAGGGTTGGGATCTAAAACTTTAAAATTCGTAATTATACAAAAATTTCATCCAAATTGATAAAGAATCGTTCTCGAAATGCCTGAAATATATAATTGCCCCTTTAAATGGGTAAGATAAAATTCTGAAATTCGTAAATTATGAAAAAAATACTGCACGTAAGTGCTGCATATATTCGTTACTTATGTATTATACACAGATGTAATATACAAAAATATGGATATATATATCCATACAAATATAGATTTTTACTATTTAGGAATTACCAATCATATCAATTATTATATATATATATATATATATATATATATATATATATATATATATATATATATATATAATCAATATGATCCTTAATTATAGAATAAAATCACGAATATATATATATATAGTCGGCATCAATGAGTATGTAGAAATATATAAATAAAGTGGGTAAATGCGTAAGTAATCGTGATTTTATCAGAATTTTATTAAACTAACGATATACCTGTTAAACAATAATTAAAATCTCTCTAAAGTTTTTAATATATAAAAACAGTACAAAAGCTTTTCGGCTAATAAGCCATTATCGAGTAAACATAGAAAAAAATATATATATAAAAATGTGCGCAATTTATAAATTATAAAAATATAAAAGGACAGGCAAAAAATAAAATAAAATCACTATCAGTTTACTTTATATTTATAAATAATTGTTTTTTTTAACTTTTGATATTTTTTGTAATATTATATATCTAAATTAAGTATTTTCGTAAATTTAATTTTTTCCGTGTTTTTTTTTTTTTATATTTTTATAAATTGTACGTATTCTCGTGTTTTATTTTAACGGCTGAGAAAAATATGTGAACGTCTAATGATTGTAAGAGGCCAATGCTCTACAACAGGGTCAATTTTCCTTACATAAATATACTTTTATCATATACAGCAAATTAGCATTAATATCCTTTCAGTCGCCACTATATGGTGTATGAAAATTTTAATACAAACAAAATTATTTATTTTCTGGTTAAGAGATGTGTCAATTCTAATTATATTTGCATAAAAACGTTGAAAAAAATCATCTACAATTATCTAAAAAAAAAAACAGCTTGTAAAAGATTTATAATTTCCTGTCAAAATGTCATACGTGACTGAAACGGTTAAGTAACTAGTATGTGCAATATTGTAAATGTATGTTTTAAAAATATGGAAATAAAGGCTATTTTAATTGTAATTGATGATGGCTTAATACCTGAAAAGCTTTATATACAGTTTTTTTATGCAATCAAAAATTAAACGATTTTAACTAGGTTTTTTCTTGTTTACTCTTTTTTTTAAATCGCTAGATTCCACGCTGTTCAAGATGTATGTATTGTACGATATATTATTTTCGGGACTACCCTAAGATATGTTGTATAGTATATAAATGTATGAACATAATTCAACCAGCGAGCGATTAACGGTCAGATAGTGTTTTGTTTTTATACTTATCTATATCTATCTATCTATCTATCTATATATATATATATATAATATAAATATATAAATATATATATATATATAAATAAGTAAAAAAATACATATTCTATCAATTAATAAACGATTCGGTTTATCGAAAAGGGGGACTTACTTGTTTCGATTTTAGTCCTAAAATTGAACGATGTCCGATGATAAACGTAGACGACTAAGGCAACAAGTGTCCACCGTACGATAGAGACTTCGATGTGATGTACTTAGCTGAAATTTTTTAGGAATATGTCAATTTTTTTTTAACCAGTACTACGTGTATACATAATATAAAGCAAAATCTTTCCCGGCAACCTCTTTTATACGGATAACATATATATATATAGAACAATCGGTCTTCGACACCGATTACCGCTCTTCCCTAAAACTTTTGTCTTTTAACGTGTTTTTTTTTCTCGTTCGTAAATTCCTTTATGTTCGTTGCTGGAGCGTTGGGCAGGGGAAGGGTTACAAATACCGCCCATAGAATAGTTTTATTCGTTCCCGTTGAGACGGGTATATTTTCGAAATGCGCAAACTCCGTTAGTAGATTCGTTATTTTCTAATAATAATAATAATAATAATAATAATAATATTTTTTTTTTGGCTTTCATTATGTTCGTATTACGCGGTAAAAAGACGAATCATTTCTTTGTAATTAAAACATCGCTTCTCGAGAAGGCGTTTATTAACGTGTAACATAATCGAGACGTACTCTCGTGAAATATACGATCGTAACACCCGCGAGATTTAGCATATCATTTTTCGTCGTAAAGTAACGCGAGAAAATTCGGATGGTTATATTTATGTAAAATGTATTTGCTAACGATCTTACAGCCTTCGGATTGTAAAAATCGACAAGTGATGATTTTTTTAAGTCACCAGTATGCAACTTTGAATGCAGACACATTTGTCTCGAATATCCAGTTAAACTGCGCTTACGTCTTCTTATTAGTTGAACAATACCGTATATCGTACTTGATCTCTTGATGTAGTGTACGGATTGATAGATACCAGCCAATCGCTTGTCGAGATTGGAAGGATATGGAAACGCTATTGCACTGAACCTTCTACAAACAACTAGCAGGTCGCAAGTGGTTGAAAAGGAGAAACGTTGTTGATTTAGCGTGAAGGCCAAATAAATAAAATTGAGATCGTGGTGATGGGCAGATCTTGAAAGTTACATACCTGACCACATTAATATTTAGTAACTATACTGGTCATAGATGTGAAGGAGATAAAGTAATAATAATAATCGAAATAATATCGTAACGTTTTAATGAAAAATGAGATTACATGGAAAACTTTTCGTATTACTATCAATTTTCTAGATGCTCTATAAAATAAAAAAAAAAAAATGGTTTTAAGTATTTAGTAATACATTACTTCTAGATAATAAGTCCGTGTATTAATTGGGCGCGCTATATACACAAAAGACCACTTTTACGATTCAAGACGAGGAACATTAACAAATGTACGTAAACAAGGAACGAAGCAGCCTTTAACCATTTTTTTTTTTTTTTTGGTAACAAAGATATTTAGAATGCGCGATATCTCTTTTTTTTTTTTAATACGGCCCTTTAGGCTATTACTAAGATACAATCTTAGCCGCTTGACTAGATAATTATCATCTTTAACTTAATGATTACTTAGTAGTTAACTTAACCGCTAAGTACAAAACGAGTTACGCATCCATTATACATAAATTTTGTATATTGCAAGATTAAATGTACGGGGTGGCGACGAACAAGTCGTCTAATTCCACGTTAAATATGAAGCAGTTTTTATGCTTCTGCATTGACGTGACTGTCCAACCGCTGCTTGTGTATTCTTGAACATCATATTAAGATCAGAATGAATGTCATCGTTACGTGAGTAACGATAAAGCATCAACTATCGCGCGTAAGATGATGTTCTTACGTCGTTGTATTATATCCCGATTCGACTTGGCTGTACAGCCTCACAGAGCATAGGCCATAAGTCCAAATAGGTTTAGTAATTTGCTTGTATAGCAGAAGATTGCAAGAAACATCTAACTCCGATTAACTGCCTATTAACCAATATAATTGACGTGTTTTATTCTTGATTTGCTGAGCCTTCATTTTAATATGAACTTTCTAGGTCAATCGTGAATCCAAATACATATACGTAGGTACTTTACCGAGTTAGCCTGTGGAATGACTTCGTTTCCGAAGAACAATTGGTACATATTATCAGCATGTAACGTAAATAAGACATGGACAGACTTCTGCTCATTTAGTTTAATCTTCCAATCTATAGTCCATTTTCTAATCCGATCGCGCCTATGTTGCAATTTATTTGTAGCATCAGATTAGCCATCACAGCTAAGATTGCAGTATCATCTGCAAATGTGGCTGTTGTTGTTTATCAATAGGCAAATCTCTTGTATATAACAGGTACAGGAGAGGTCCTAGGACGCTACCTGTGGCACACCTGCTTGTATATAGTAGAATGACGACCTTGCCTCTTCATGCACAACCTGGAACTGTCGATTTGATAAATAAGATTTCAATATGCGACAAAAATTTCCTGGCAGTAGAGTAGTCAAATTATGAACCAGGCCTTGATGCCACACTTTATCAAATGCCCGGGAAATATCTAAGAATACAGCAGAGTAGAATTTCTTCTCCTCCGGTGCATTGTTATAGATTTCCACTATTCGGTGCACTTGGTCGATTGTTGTGAGTGCTCTTCCGTCTAAATCCAAATTGAATTTAGAGGAATCTTCAACTAGTATTAATAATCGTTTTAACAGGAGTTTCTCCAGGTGTTTAGAGATTGATGGTAGTATATAAATTGGTCTGTTTGACCTGACCTCTTCAGCTTTAACATTATAATCTGCGCCACTTTAAAGCAGTTTGGTATGTACTCTCAAGTCTTAAATATGCATTAAATATGTATGCAAGCAGGACTACTGCTCTTCGTGGTAATTCTTTTAGGACAGCTAGTGAAATTTCATCTATTACCGGAGCTTTTGCGATATCTCTTAAACGTGAAAATGAAAGTGGAACCGCCGTATAAGAATGAAACAGTAATACAGCGGACCACACGTCAATTGTTTGGTCATAGAAAGTCATGCTGCGCACTACGCTTGTGTCAGATATAGAGAACAGCGTAATAAATTGCAATAAATAGATTAGCCAGCTAAGTGTATACATTGTGAAGGAAACCACCCGGCTATCTATAAAGGTTGAAACCTGAACGATAAAAGGAATAAGATTCGAAATATATTCGCAGAGAACAAATAAAGATGTACAAGGCTATATTTATAGTTAATTACCGCGTCTAATTTTGCTATAGACGAAATATAACTTCCAAACATGGAAAGTGTCGAACGGAATTTAATTGCAAACGGATATCACCGTGATTAAGCTGCGATATAATATTTGTTTCATCTACATTAATCGTCAATATTCCCTCATATATCGAATTAAAACATAAAAAATACCATCTACTTGTTTTAAAACCAATATCTCTTTTTTTTTTTTTTTTGGCCCAGCTTGCGCCATTTGGCCAGTTTAATCCTTTATCCAGTTAATCTATTTTAAATCTCAATGCCACTACGTTTTTGATAAAATTATAACTTCAACATTATATAAAACCAGTATCGTTAGCTTTGAAGGTTTATAATGTAACACATGTAACAAATTTTGACTTTTGAGCCGTTTAAAATTATTGAGACCACCGTCTAGGCGAAACTTTATCACGCTCCATTAGTCGTTGATCTTCAAGAATTACGAACGTATTTTTAAAACAAGTAAACGAAGTTGGTCACAAAACAAATACTTCTCTAACTCCAGTGTTCACATCAAAACTAGCTGTAAGTTCTTTCCGGATAAAATATTACATACATTGCCGGAGTAAAAGGACGAGATTAAATTAAGTAATTTTATTGAATAATCAAAATTTTGAAAATTTTCCATAGCGCATTTTTATTAACAGAGTCAAATACTTTTGTTATGTCCTTAACAGCCATTCTACAGATTAACAACCATTCTACAGATTAACAACCATTCTACAGATTAACAACCATTCTACAAATTAACAACCATTCTACAGAATAACAACCATTCTACAGATTAACAACCATTCTACAGATTAACAACCATTCTACAGATTAACAACCATTCTACAGATTAACAACCATTCTACAGATAAAAACCATTCTACAGATAACAACCATTCTATGTTATGTCCTTGAAACCGGCTTACTGTTTAGATAGCAATACGATTAATTCTACAAGCTAGAATTATAAAAATTTTGTTCGCAGTTTTTGTTAAAGCCATTCCACGATAATTGTTATAATCAAGTTTATCTATTTTATTTTTGTATACGTTTAAAATCGTAGATTTTTGAAAATCATTTTTTATATTTTCTGCTAACCATATTTTTCTAAATTAATTTATGGACTAATTTTAGTATTGCCTCCGTATTTATATCATTGAACGGATAAACCGTCAATTCCAAGAGCTTTATTATTGTATATCTCTTTAATTGTCTTTCTTCTAATTGTGGCACTTTTTCTACGTCTAGATTAATCGAGAATCATGAATGTTACCAATCATGTTCCAAACGAAGTAATTGTTTTTGTTTCATAATTCTTTGTAATGCTCCATTCATCTAGTGCTAATATCTTCATCGCGTCGTAATCGAAAGTTATCTATCCATGATAAAATTAGTTGTTTTAGTTGTAACGGCGTATACAGCTTTTATAGCATCGTAGAATTTTTTATAATTCCTAATATTGTTATATGATTTAATTTCTTCACATTTATCTAACCAACGTTTATTTTTTAATTCTTTGATTTTTTACTGTACCTATTTTTTAGCTTCATTTTCCAACTAACGTCTTTCAATTCGATGTGGCTAAAGTAACTTCATATTTCTTTTAGATCAAGTAGTTCTAAAATTGCATTTTTGTATTCAGTAAACCAATCGTGTGAGTATTTAAACGTCTTTACGAGCAATTAAAAACAGTGCCTCTTTATGTAGATACGAAACTCTCCAATATTACACGAATACACATTTATTTGCTGTGTTATCGGATAGGATTTTTAACGGTACACTGTATTCTCTTCATGTCGTCACTTGATTTGTCCAATTGCGCATCTTCTTTCTCTATCCTACTGTTTTCAAGTCCGTTATTCGATTTTTAATGTTTTCGATACATTACGTTTGCGTAAATTAATGTCTCGCCTAATTTTAATATTATGTTTCTTTTCATTCCTTTCATCTACGTTTAATGGTACAAACATCGTAGATTTAAGCATATACTCATTTAATTTGTGTCTACGTCAATTATTTATTTTACGTAGTTAATATTGTATGTGTGCATGTGTATGTACATGTGTATATGTATGTGTGTATATGTACATGTGTACTTCGTATATTTTTGTTTTTCTTTTACCGTATTTTATTTTTTGTTTGTTTTTTCCTATTTTGGTCTCGATAATTTTCTAGATTTAGTAATACTATATAAGTTAACTGTTAAGGTATAACTTAACTTTTTGAACCCCCCTGTTATGTGTATATATTAATGGAATAAAGCTTCTTCTTCAGCTTCGTCTCCTTTCATCTCGAGGCACCCACGGATTTACTTTTCGCTACCTATTTTATGTAGATCAGAAGAATTTGTCGATTAGTTCATAACTCGTCTTATTTTTTTTTTAGTTCTGACTTTTTTTTTTTTTTAATTCTATCATTATCACTTCAGTTTTTATCAAACGATATTTTTTCTCAATGTTCACCAGTTTTTGAAGTAAAGCTTCTATTGGCGCGTTGTATATAGGGAGTAGTTAATCCGAAAACGAGCGAGCAAGCCAATGGCCTTACACGTAGGAACATAAGGCCTATTCTCACAGTGTAGTCGGGGCTCCTCTACTCTTGCCCGCATGCTATATTCATATACGTGTACATTCAGTTTATATTCGTACGTACAAACACGTACAGAAATTACGACAGACACGCGTAAGTGCGTGTATACATCGGCATATCTCTCTCTCATTCTTTATAAAAAATTTTTGTGTGTTCGTATCCTTTCTCATACGCATGCGCTCACGGCTTTCCGTTATTACGATCAAATCTTCGCCGCGCAAAGGATGTAGATTTGAGAACTAATACATTTCAGTCATCATCACAAGTTAAGCAGTGCGTTCCTTTTCTTTGTAAAATTTGTACGAAACCGCGAGCTTATTAAATAAGTGTCTTTTTGGGAAAACCACTTTCCGTTTCTTCCCTGCATCCAGCGGCACAGAGTTTTCTTTAATGAACTGTTAACTTTTCTCGAAATGATGCCGACATTTTACGCTTTCTTTGAGAATTTCGGTGGGAGTTCTAACGTAAGGTGGTTTCCGGGGGGTCAGTTCTTATCGTCTTTGCTACATTATCAATGTCGAATTGACGATAAAACAACGCGGGCTTTCATAATGAGATATCTGCTTAAATTTGGGACATATATCGGCGCGGACGTGATTGTGCGTAGTATATTACACTGTTCTTATTATATCTGTAATAGATTTCTTTTACATGTGGTACCCCATACAGCTCGATTCGATACTTCCAGATCGGCGCGATGATTGTTTTATATAGGTTTCTTTTTAAGGCCTGATTTTTTCGCCAGCAACATAGTCTGGCGCGAAGAAACACAGTTCTGGGTCACGTTTTGTAACGCCACGTCAGTCTCCTATCCATGAACAAACCCAAGCTGTCTGTCGTCGATTTTCAACTATGAACACGTTACTTGCCGATTAAGAAAGTAAAAAGAATTGAGAGATATTTTAGTTTGAGCGTAGTATTTCACAAAGGATAAATTAGATTCGCATTGAATTTTCTTCGATAACATTGCGACTAACGACATAAAAGCTGCATGTATAAAGCGGCCATTTTTTTTGTTTACTGATAGAAAATTTGTTTGTCACTTTCTATTAAACTATTCATTTGAAATTTACTTAACGACATTGTGTGTACAGCGCGATATTGTAATAGAACAGTCGCGCCTTCGTCCATCAAAACTTGGTACGTCTCGACATTTTAACAAGATTATTCCATCAATTTAAATTACCTCGCACGAACGAACTTATTTCCGTAATTACCTGTTTTCGATAAATAGTAAGGCGTTTATTACATCAACGCTTTTGAAAAAAACTAATTTTAGATTGGACGCTCGTAGGAGTTGGTAAAGTTACGTGCGATGTTGCTAGAGGATCCTGGTGTTGCATAATGAAGATATTGAAACAGAAATAGAGTTTCCCGAAGAGGAGCTTGGAAAACGGGAAGAGTGGGAGAGATGAAAATTTGGCGTAACAACGTTTTCATCGTGGAAAAACGTGTTAGTCTGTTTTCGAAAACTTTCTCCGTTTTCACAAAGTAGAAACTTTATCGGTTAATCGTCTCTTCGTCCTAGTCGGTTCGTAATCGAATACAATACTAGTAGGGAGCGATAGGGCCATCATTATTTTTACGTTAGCGTCTACGACTTTCTTTGAAGTTTCATTTTGAAGACAACTAACCGATAACTCGCTCGTTTTTGAAAAGCATAAACAGATTTTTCTAGGATACGTTTAAATTATCCGAATAAGCTTCGCGCATTCCTACGATATTTATATATACAGTATCTAGAGGTTATCCCGATAGAGAGGTTGAATTATTTAGAGGATGATGACGACTAGAAAAACAAAACAAAACGAAATCATAAAATTATTTACCCCGCGAGATGTAGCTAAAATGTTTGTTTTGTATGCAATGCACTGCATGTCTGCTTGTTTTCAGGCATTAGAAGAGATAGTACGAAAGTAAAATTGCCTATCTAATAAACTACAGAAGTAGAAAAAGTCTTTTCTGTGGCTGTGGGTAGTAAATCTTAAAGACGTCTTTCCAAAATCACAATTAATAAACTCGCGTTTTCGTGCAATTGTTCAACTTGACGTGCCGATGACTTAATTGTTTTCGTTCTCAAATCTATGTCGCGCATACATTCTTTGTGCAGCGAAAATTTCAAAGAAATAACGGGTAGCCGTGCGCGCATGCGCAAAAGAAAGAATACGAACACGCAAAAAATTTTTGTATATATTACAGAGGCGCACGCAGGATTTGTATCTGGAGTGAGCTCAAACACTCCTAAAAAAAAAAAATTGTAACAAAAATTAATAAAACATAGCCAAATGTGTAACGAAATTCGACAGTCAAAACAAACTATAAACGATCAGGAATAAGAACGAAACAAAGGAATAACAACAATAACAAAAAAAAAAAAAAACACCGGTCAGGACGTAGGTCAGATTCGGTAAAGACCCAACCAACGACCATTGTTTTTTTTGTGTTGCATAGTCAGCTGGATTTTCAATGTCATTAGTAGACAGAATGTAACGAATATTTTCTAACAGTACTTTTTGCAATCTAGGCTGTTTTGCATGCTCTTCTTCAAGATGAGGTTTTATTAGTGATAACGCGAGCTGTACTCGTGATACGGGATGATATATGAATAGACAAATGATTTCCTATCCAGTGAATTATGATATATGTAATAAATATAATAATTTAGTGTTCCTTGCGTAGCTCTCAAAAATTGAATACTCTAGGTAGTCCACTAATTTTGAACGCTTACGTAATGTTCAGTGTTGATTGTCTTGGATTTCTAGTGCAATGCTGTCGCGATAGTGTTTTTTGAGTGCATCATATTTTTAATTTCATTGGCTCTGTGTTTTTTTATCGTCTCCTTTTTTCTTGTTATATCTGGTAGTTTGAATAGAAATTTGAGTTTTCCTAATTGACCTGATTCCCTTGTTTTATGTCCAAAGTAATGTAACTTTCATAACATAACTGTATCACATCGACAGTGAACCGAATTTTTCATCTATCTTCTATAATATTTCAATTTTATCGATCCGAGATATTCTCAAAAGCTTTCGCCAACGCCTTAAGTCGAAAACTTGTATTCTTTTTTTTCCCTCGTTTATTCATGATTTACAGCCGTGCGTGAAAATGTCGAACACCAACGAACCAACGATTTCATAATTCAAATTTTAGTTTTCTTCGATACCTGCGAATCTGTCCATATTTTAGTTGAATACGGCCGGATTTGCAATGACCATCATTTAATATTAAATAACTTTAACATATAAATTCATCGACCCCCTATTATTGATGTTTAAACGAGTTTTAGGTTCTCAATCAACAATCTTTATATTTGTTTTCTGTTTTTTTTTTTTTTTTTAGGATGTAACATACGAGGCTGATAGAGTATCTTTCGATCTAGTTATCAACACTTTGTCATTCACGTATCTCGGGTTAGAAATATTTCTAACACCATTAGGAAACTTTCCATTAAAATCGGAGGAGGATAAAGTTAAGCTTTTAAGTAGTACGGAGATAGAAGCCTTGTTCGCCAGTTAAAATCAATAACATTCCGTTTCCTCATTGTGACATCATCAAATATTTTTGTGGTGCCGTCTTGTGTGGAGATCTCACATTCAGTATGTGCGTCAGAAACTATGTACCAGATTGAAATTGTAGCGGAACATAATTGAAGAAAGTTCTCTGTAATGTAATCCTGAAACCGGTAATAACTTCAAAATTTAGGTACGGCATTGAAATATACGGTGCATCTGCAAAAAGTAATATAAATCGCATTCAGAATTTGCAGTCTAAGATTCTTCGCCAGATGGTCGACGCTCCGTTCTTTGTATCACATCGTACCATTCACGACGATCTCCACAAACAGTTTGGACCAGAGATTTTCTTAGGACTGGATAATCTTACGCTATAATTGCTATCTCAGCAATTGAAAAATATAATTATTCCATTACTTCTTTGATTTTCTTTATAATTATTGCATGTATTTTTTTCCTTCTTTCCTCTTTCTTTCTGTAGATCATTCATTTTTAAATATGGACGTACGCTGCAACAATAGAACAACGGGCTCGACGTCATGCAATACTCATATAGCTGACCTCGCAGACGTCGCGCCAAACAGACGATTGAAAATAACTAGAATTCGCGACCTAGTTCAAGACATAAGCTGAATACATCAATATATGTATTCCCATACGATAATATAGCCTTCATAAATACCCTTATGTATTTATTTATTTATTTAATGAAGCCACACAACAGCTAAAATCCAATTATAGCGTAGGCTTATAAATAAAATAATACAATGAATATTTTTTTTTTCTGAATTATAAAATTAAAAGTAAAAAAAAATAAAATACAAAAAAATACATTGAACACATTCACCAGCCTCACACCCATTAAACACACCAGACAAACTACACGCATTCACAAGTCTCACACTCATTAAAACATACATCATTTACACAATCTTACTCGAAATAAACGGACGAATAATCTTCAACAAATTAATAAATACAATATAAACCTTAACGTATATACTACATGTACATTAGTAAAGAAACACATATACCAAACACACGCCACATAATAACAATCCAGAACCACTGGAATAGACGAAACTCCTGTTCTCATTGCAAAATATGTTCGGGAAGCAACTTATTAAAGAAATATCTGTTATCATATATCCATACAGGGAAATATGTTCAAAAAAGAATTATACAAGCGGAAAACTGACGGTAACGGAGAACTTAAACCGAGGTTTGTTCGTGCACGCGGCTCACTAAAAAAACGATTCGATCGCCTATTTTGATGTTAAATACTCACTATTAACTTTACTGTTGCATACATCTGGCTAGAATGAATTGGCAAAAGTAGAACAAAAAAATAAAAAAATAAACGAATAAAATATTTTCAAACTCATTACACATTAGCGCTTGTAGATATATTTTTCGGTGAATGTATGACGATGAGCCTATTGTCTTTTTGCGAAAATAGCTTGAATAGTAAACACAGTAGTCGGAATATCCGCAGTATATATGCGTAAAAAGCAACGGTGCACTTTCCTGAAAAACCGTCGTTTTTCCATATGCTTGATATGTAAAGATGCCTACTGTTACTTGAAAAACCGTCTAATATATGTGATCTAAGAAGGCGGTACAAAATCGAAGCTGTAGAAATATTAGCACAAAATTCTTAAATGATTGTAGATTTTGTTTTAAATTGAATAGTTAAATTATCATCTAAAATACGAACCAAAATTTCTGACTTGATTGTTTATTTTCAGTTGTTTAACTTTGTTTTATTAACTAGGTTTTCGGCATCTACGGTTAATACAGATGATCACTTCCGTGCATTAGTGACTGAAGTGGGAAAAAAAAATGAATATGCGTGTTACACATATAAGCTAAGAACTGAACGACCATATCGAGTTATAGTAATGGGATTACACCCCACTACGGGTACCGACTTAATTGAAGACAGACAATTGAAAACAGACAATTAAGTCCCATAAAAATCCGAAACAAAAAAAACGTAATTATAAGTCGAAATAAAACACCTTGTCAGTTTTTCTACATAGATTTGAAGCCACACCCATAAACAATGTAATAGACCGTTGAAAAATGTGCAGGTGGCCACGAGTCAACTACATGAAAATTAAAGGATCAGTCTAAATTTAAGTGTACAAATTGTGACGGTAAATCAAGAATGCAAAGTTTATCGCAACTTGGAAAACAATTTAAAGGCATCGAAGAAAACAGCTGTAGGATACAAGAAATAAAGAAAAAATAAATAAAACAAGTACAAGAGGACGTAACGTTTGCAGCAGTAGCTACATCTATTACATCACAAAAGATATAGCAGAAACCACACCCGATTCCTAAAAAACGGATACACAAAGAACAACATATGAATGAGATTACTTTAGCAGATTTTGTAAAGTCATTGGCTACTATTACTGAACAAACTGGTAATATTGTAGATCGTCTTGGAAAACTAGAAGCTTTTCAGAAGGCTGAACAATATACGCCTAAAACAAATGATACAAGAATAATCTTAATCCAAAACGTAGGAAATAATAGAATCTATGCTACGCATAATAACATAGAAAGCAACGACCTCAAAAATCAATTTCAAGATCTTGAGACATTTCTATTTCAAAATAGAATTGATATAGCGCTCATCTTCGAGACACACTGGACTACAAGAAACTAACCCAGAATGGGAGGATACAAATTTATCATACACCACATGGAGTATTAAAGAAAATATTAGACATTAATTAAAAAATGAATTCTATAAAAATTACGCTTAAGCTAAAGTATAATTCAATAATGCAGAAATTAATGTCGTAGCTGCGTATTTTCCACCACAGCATAATATTAAACATCAGCAACACAGTTCATAATTAAGTATGGTAACCGCTGTTCATCATACTACACTATACAAGCAGGGATCCCACAAAGCAGCGTGTTGGGACCGATCTTATACATATTGTACACAAAAGATCTATCAACAGATGACTATACTACAACCGCGATGTTTGCCGATAATACTGCAGAGTGCAGTTCTTGCAGTGGCTAATACTCAGATTGATGCCATAACAAATCTCTAACGTGTACTTTATCGAATTAGCTATTGGGAAACGAATTGGAGGATCAAGGTTAATGAATTGACGTCGGTCCATATTACATTTACTAACCGAATCGTTGATCCAAATTATAGAGTATATTTAGGAAACCTGATAGTCCCATAGGTATCTTTTGCAAAGTACCTTGGAATATACTTAGACAAAAGATTCGCTTGGGAAGTCAATGTCAGGATAAAACAAAAACAAATAAAGGATAAAATTAAAGAACTATACGGGCTTATTGGTCAAGGCTCACCATTAAATATGATATATAAACTGCTACTTTACAAGCAAATTATCGCACCGATTTTTGGAAATAGGGTGCTGCTTTATGGGAATGTACAAGCAATTCAAATGTAAAAAAAAAAAAATCAAGCTAAATAAAATATCATTTTGCGTACAATAGTTAATGCTTATCGTTAATCGCGCAATGATGACATATGAATTTGCAGAATTAAAAGCAATAAAAAAAATTAAATATACAAAACTGATTTTAAAATGTTTCCTTTATTATTTGAATAAATATTATGTATACTGGTATGATAGGAAAAGTTTCCTTTTCTTATTTGCCACGTTTTCTATCTTTTTAAAATAATTTTAGAGTGTGCGAAGGTTTTTTAGTTTATGATATGCTTCAAGTTTATATATATATACAAAATCATTACTTATAGCAGGCCTGAGTATCACAATGACTATGTATATTCAGAGCTATTTTTAAGACGAAACGTAATAAAATATGCTGTAAATAATATTATCTTTCAAATAAACTTATAATGCAAGATTAATCCTTCAAACAGGATGATGAATTCATAATTTATTATTTTATGCGTCTTTGAATTAAAGAAAGCGTATTTATTTTTTGTCGTTACATCTTAAATCTAGTGAAAATCCTAAATTTTGTGAGGACGTAAGAAATCATTAATTATCCGTAGACAATATTATTAATGATTATTTGGTTAGTAATTTTGGAAATATCAAGGGAATATGAGATTTTATCGTTTCTGACATTATGATTGTAATTCAGTCATTCAGGATTTTAGATTATCGAGCTTGTAAAATATATAAATATAGTTAGTGGCGGCCACAGTACGCCGAATGTGAAATTTAATAAGAATAATGATTATAAATTTGATGACATATTAGTACCTACAACAGAGGAAATGATAATATACATATTGCTGTATTAATTTATAGAATTGATATTTTTAATCTACTTAAAGGTAAAGTTTATTATTATTATTTAAAGCGGCTATAAAATTGTGTAATTCGTTTAACCACAGTATGTAGTTATTTTGATAAAAAATTTTATACATTCCGTTATTAAACAATTGGGATGTTATACTCCATTTTGTATTATTTAGCTAAATGAAATCGTTACAAAATTAATTTGTAATTTTTAATTAAAAGTTAAAATGTAAAAAGGTAATTAACCAGAAAGAGTCTATTTTTATGTCATTCTGATGCAAAATATGGAAAGCCAAATTTATCATGAGTAGCGGTTTTCGATTCTTACATTTTGAAGTGGTAGTAGTAATATTAGTAATATTTGTTGTCTTGTAGGTCTGTCCGATTAAAAGAATTTGTGAAGATGGTAAGTTTTTCTATTATTATGTTGCATTTTTGTAATTTCTGCAAAAGCTATGCAATTATTTTTGAATGTTCTATAGTTGAAACCGTAAAATTTGTCAATAACTTGCATAGCTTTAAATATCCCATTTAGAATAATAAAATAGATTAATTTGCTTTGAACATGTTTAATCTATTTGTAACGAAAATAAGTATATATATAATGGTTTCCGTAATTTAGAAAAAATTCAATCAAACTAACCGTGTGGAATATTTTACAAAAAACTAACTTTTGGAAATCAAGGAAACCTTTTCATATTAATTTAAAAAAGAATATATATATAAAAAAAGTTTATTTTAACTTATGATTTTGTATAGTCATTGTTTTAAATTTTATGATTTTTTACTTCTATACTCTGTCAAAAAAGAGAGAAACCTTTCTCCCAACGATTGTTTAGGATTACATATAATTCAAATTTTAGAATATTGGAAATTAGATTCGTTTGATTGAACATTGTTATTTTCTATCGACAGTTCAGAAACCAGTATGATAATGACGTTACTATATGGAGTCCACAAGGACGTATACATCAGGTTGAATACGCCATGGAAGCGGTTAAGTTAGGGTCTGCTACTGTAGGTATTAAAAACAAAACACATGCAGTTCTTGTTGCTTTGAAGAGAGCTTCTTCAGAATTGTCAGCTTACCAAAAGAAAATGTTTCCAATTGACGATCATATAGCAGTATCTATATCTGGTTTAACAGCTGACGCTAGAATATTAAGGTGGGTATTTTAGGTAAATCTATCTTTATTTGTATGTATTCAATTTTATAGTATCTATTGACACAAAAATTCATTTTGCTGTAAATTTTAATTGTTATATCGATGGTATTGCTTGATATTAGTTATGAAATTCTAATTCTATAAACAAATTTATAACATGGTTTGTAATTAATTATATTACGTTATAAGTTATGTGTTAAAATACTGTAATAATTTGTAACAGTGCTATGTTTATAAAAATTAACAGGTGAATAATTTTCTAAAATTTAATATTTTACTTGATCAACAAAGTCGCCATTCTTATCATATTTTTCTATTTCTTTCATAAATGTTACTTGTATTGATTGCAAATCGTTGATGATAAAATTTTGTTTTAATAAGAATCGAATTTTTTATTTATATATATATATATAACAAAGTAAAATTTGATAGAAATGATAGAATTTAATTTATTTTATAAATTTATATCGTAAAAAATAATTGTTCATTTTATAGTCGTTTCATGAGAACGGAATGTCTGTCTCATAAGTTTTCTCATGATGCTCCGTTACCAGTGACTCGACTGATATTGAAATTGGGTAATAAAATGCAAGCGTGTACTCAACGTTACGATAAAAGACCTTACGGTGTTGGATTATTAATTGCCGGATACGATGCAAGTATTTTGATTAATATGAGTATGCGAGTAATGTGTCCTAATTATAAGAAATATTAATTTATATGGTTAAGTAGAAAAAAATACATATATATTAATGTAAAATGTTTATTCCGATGAGAAACCTCATTTGATTGGCGTACATTTCTGGCACGTTTTACCGATATTTACAATTTTATTCTATTGTTTTAATTTTAAAACTCACATTTGAATATTTTATGGTTATTTGCACTCATATTCACATGCATTTGTATACAGATTTCGAGGATTGCGAATTTTACTATAATGAATAGAGGTAAATAGAAATTTGCAATAGATGGATAATTATTGGATGCGCTATATAAATGATATACCTCGAATTAGATTATATGTATTTTAACAATGTTTACTCGCGAGATTATTATTTTTCAATAATTGATGTAGGATAATGGACCTCATATTTATCAAACATGCCCGTCTGCGAACTTCTTCGATTGTAAAGCTATGGCAATTGGATCTCGATCGCAAAGTGCCCGTACTTATTTGGAAAAACATTTGGATTCGTTTCCAAGTTGCGCAACAGATGATTTAATATTACACGCATTAAGAGCTCTTCGTGATACTTTGCCGAATGATGTCGAACTCACAACAAAGGTAATTGTCTGTTAAAGAAGTTCTGATGAGTAAACGGGAATATTTGTAAAACATTTGTAATTTATTTGAATTTTCAAATTGCTTCTTAAATTTATAGATAGAATAAAAGCATGAAATGTTAAGCGATATGCAAATATAAAAACTGATTTATTTGTTCAATTCTGTTATGTGATCGATTTGTCTTATCGAAATTGATGACATTTCTGTTCAAACTTGATTTGATATTGCTTAGAAAATGTGAATGTTGGGTCTGTGCTGTAAGACACGATCCAAGTTTTGAAATTATAAATTCTTAGAAGCGTTATAGTTTCTTATAATTTCAAATCCCATCAAAAATTCTACGGTTGGGAAACGTAGGTGACTTTGTTTAACACAATTTTAATGTAGACATTTTAATTTGTTTCGAAAAAATCTAATAAAATAGTTTGCGTGTAAATATTCTCATCGATTTGAGATTAGGAACCCGTGGGTATTGAACTATTTAAAATTTGGATAAAACCTAGTAAGACAGTGAACAGTTCAACAATCATTACAAGCGTCATCAAGGTTTATATTTTAACCAGCTAGTTTAATAAATTATCGTTTGTTTTTTTAAATGTTTTAACTCAAACATTTTTAAAATTAACACTTCATGTCTTAATCGTTACAAATTTACACAGTGTGAACGAATCAGATATACTTTTATAGTTACATTTATTTTTTATTTAGTTTATTGTTGATTAAAGATGAGAAAAATCAGGAAAAAGGTAATGCTGTTATCATATTTAGTGAACTAACCCCTAATATATTGTAGTGACTTCTAATTTTAAATGGTTCATGTAGTTATATTTTTATTTTATTGATTAAATTTTAAATCGCCAATATTTTAATATAGATTGTCATTGCGTTTATGTAAAAATTCGTTTGTTAAAATTTTGAAACCTAGATTAGAATTGTAGAATTGTTTATAATAAAAAAATATAATTCAGTACTTTTAAAATAAAATATGTTACTAAATTTTCAGCTTATTTGGATTCTTTTTAGAATTAAAATATACGTAATATTTATGTATTATATATATTTTTAGAATGTATCCGTGGGTTTACTTGGAGAGGACGCACCATTCAAAGAATTCGATGAACCAGAAACTAAACGTTACTTAGATATGATAGAAGGAGAGGAGAGAAGAGCTCCTCCTTCTAATGATGATGAACCACGTCCGTTAGGTGAAGATGATAGACGAGACGGATCTCCGCCAGATCCGGTACCTGTAGTAGCAATGGATACGGAATAAAAATATTTGAATTGAAAATAGTCCGGTGTGCTGATCGTTATTAATTATAACGTCATTATTATAATTTTTTGGTATCGTACATTCATTTTGTACAATATGTTTATTTTTCTATGTAATTCACAATCTAAATTTATCAATATACATACGTGTTTATGTAAAACTATTAACTGCGGGGAATGTACGCGAAATTTCATTTTGTAAGCGTTCACTCATTTTAATAAATATTTTGTAATTAAACATATATTTTATTTTTTATATTAAAATTTTTATTTCCATGTAGGATGAAATAATCATTTGTAATATTGTAAAGTTCCCAAGTGACGTAAATATTATTGAAAATATCTATACAAATTTGGACTATAATCCTTAGGTGTTACTAATTCGTAAAATTTATTATTTCTAATGTTCATAGTAATAGAAATAATTAAACATGTCAAGACAAGTATAATATGTTTATACAGAATTCGTTTGTAGTTGTTTCATTTGTTGTTGAATAAATTATGATGCTGATTGAGAAATATCGAATGATTTTTAGAATTTTGAATGTAGTTTTTTAAAACATTGTTTAATTGCCACATCAGTTAAGGATATGCAGATATCGCAGCGCTGTGATTGCTAGAACATTCGACTCAATCCGCCGGGCGATCTGTGGTTTGATCCCAACTCGTGGTATACAGTTCATCATCATGTAACTCAATTATTACAGAAACACTAGTGACATCAAACAACTACGTATAATATCTGCGTCGTGGAAGTTGGAAATTTGATCAAAAGGGATCCCGAAAAAGTATAACTCTGCTAAACATCTAACAAGAGTCTTTCAGCCTCATGATATTGTATCGGATGTGATACCTACTACAACAACTTATCAAACAGATCTACCACTGAAATACTTTACTCCAATTGAGATAGCGCAGGAAATTGATAAAAACATTAACCCGACAAAGGCTCCAGGCATTGATCAGATAATGTCACGTATATTAGAGCTGTCACGTAAAGCTATTGTTCTGCTTACGTACTTCTTCAATACCAGTCTTAGACTTGAGCATGTACCTGCTTGCTTCAAAATCACAAGTGATTATGCTCAAGAAGCCTAGTAAGCCAGCCGAGGAGGTAACGTCTTACCGCCCAATATCGCTTTGAGTTTAGAAACTAACATTCGAACAGTTGCATCGAGAAACAACAGTTATTGAAAAAACATTTTAAGTTAAACAGTTTTGCTCGGCCGTCTTTCTCGACATAGAACAGGCTTTCGATAAAGTCTGGTATGAAGGTCTCATAATTAAAATATATAACCTCTTGTCGGGTAATCTATGTCGATTGCTAATTTCGTATTTGTCAGAGCGACTATTAGGGTAGAACATTGGGTAATCTTCGTGCCCTAGCTTATGCTCACCGATTGTAATGTTCAATTTCATTCTTGATAACTGATTATTAAGATGGAAGCATGATACATTTGTTTTGTCTCTGTTTAATGTTAAACGCCATTTGTTAAAATAGTTCCTTTAAGATGTCCTCCGTTATTTGAGGCTTTGTACTTTGTGTAGCCAGAGCTATATCGTCCGCATATATAAATTTGCGAGCTTTCGTCTGCGGTAAGTCAGCAATATATAAATTAAATAACGGAGCAAGCAACGATCCTTGTGGTAAACCATTGTTTAAAATTCGAGTTCTACTGTGTTTTTGATTTAGATACACCCTTATTTTGCGATTACTGATCATGTTACTTAGTAGCGAGTGTATTTTCTTACAAAGAATTGTTTCAAGTAGTTTAGTGAGTAAACCACATCGCCTTACAGCATCATATACCAAGGAGCGGTCAATAAAAACTGTCGATGTTTTTAATCTTTCTTCAAAACCATGCTCGATATATGATGTAAGCGCAATTATTTGATCGACACAGCTTCTAAATTTACGGTAACCGGCCTGCTCAATTGGTATTTGTTTATTTATAACGTACAATGAACCAGTTACACAATGACGAGTGACTTATTTATTTTTTATTGTGGTATATAGGACACTAACTTTAATATGTAAATGTCGAATGTTAGAATTTATTATTGACAACTTACATTAAACGTTTGTAAATATATTTATATTAACATTGTAGTACAACGTTAACAGTCATGTTTTCATATTTGGTTAACATAGTAAAAGTTTACAGACTACATGACCACAATTTACAAAACGATTAATCGTTTTTATAAGTTGGTGTGAACGTAATAAACAATTTTATTTCTTAACGATTGCTAATTCATTACACTGTAACGCAAGCAGTGGTACCATTTGAGAAATCGAGAATTATACACGTAATGTGTACCTTATTTTTACATACCGTCATTTACAATTTTTTGTTCATAGAAGTATTTGCAAAATATCAAACAGCAATTACTCTGAAAAATGAATTGATAAATATATATATTTTTAAATTAAAATATTTTTCTATTATAAAAGCGCTACTCTAGAAAATATTTTGACCTAAAAAGTTTATTGTATATTTATGTATTTCTACAAAAAGGTTCAATTAAAACAATGTTCTGTAATATTAGTTTCAAAACTTATAAAATTGTGAATTATTCTTTTTCTACAACCGTAAATTAACATGTTATAAAAATGTAATCTTAAATTAATTTTTTTATTCACTTTTTGTTATTTTGTCTTATTATATTATGAAAATATCGATATCAATTATTTAGATTCAGATACCGCAATTGCTCATAATGCAACGTTTTATCCCACGAGGTGATAGTTGATTGAAATAGTGAATATCTTAATGTTTTAGTTTTTTTTCGGTGCTATATAATTATTATTAAGTCAATATTCAGTGGTAAAAGTACTATAGTAAGTGTCACATTTTATTTCGGTAGTAAAAATGCTTTGTGTTATTACATTATAAAAACCACTTGTTCCCTTAGTCAAATATGGTATAAATTATAACATAAAAAATGATATGAATAATTTCAGAGTAATAGATAATCATTATAGTTATAATATTCATTTACTTACATATTTTTTGCTTATATTTTTCTGTTTTTTTTTTTATTGTACTTAAATGTGTAACACAATGTTTGGAAGATAACTAGAATACTAAAATTGCCATAATTTTATTTTTAACGAGTTGTGAAATTCAAAATCAATCCCTACTTGTGAAGGCAGCGTGTGTACATGAAAATTTAAGCGACTTCTTACTGATATTGGATTGGAGCATTGTGATGATGTATAATGTTTGTAGATTATCTTCTGTTATGGGTAAAGTGGTACTGATTATAATATGAAAAATGTTTATAAATGTTAATTATAATATTCGTGAAATTATTTTTAAAATAAATTTTAGTTAAATTTTCAGCATTTGTGAAAACTGTGTCTAGATGAATAATTTTTCTGAACTTTTTTTAAAAATAAGATTAGTTATTAAGTTGATAAATTTGTTAATATTTCTACTAGTTTCTATAATACCTAAAACCACCCATGAATTTTATTATTCTATATTTTACTAAACCATCACGTGTTACTTTTTTTAATGACTTTAAATTTAAAAAATCATGTAATTTTTAAGAATTTCCTAAAAATAAATTTGTTTTATTTCAGTACTTAACAGATCTGTATAACTTCGCTACAAAATTGTCTATACACAGTTATGATTGTTTTTAATTAAAGTTTAGTGTACAGTCGACGTTTTTTATTGTTTTAAGCTGTTTTAATTTTCATTTATATTTCTTGACGACTCGAATTTTTTATGAGTAAATGCAGCAGCTAATGTTTTATTTTTATTTTTGTCATAGGATCATTACTGGTCGTTTTACAGATTTAAATTATGTATCCAAATCTCATAATCAAACTATTTATTTCTGTAAAGTTTATATAAATTCTTACAATTTTTTATTTAGCCTAATTACTCGTCGATAAAATGTGTGAATTAATAAAATAATGCTAATTCATTATAATCGCATTTTTAGATTTTTTAATAATGAGAACTATCCAATCTAACCAAACGGTGAAAATTCCGGATAACGTTGACATTACTGTCCGTAAACGAATAGTTACTGTGAAAGGAGAACGTGGAAAGTTAGAACGTTCATTCCGACATCTTGCTATTGATATTTATTTGGAATCTCCGCGACTTTTGAAAGTTGAAAAATGGTTTGGTACCAAAAAAGAACTAGCTGCTGTCAGAACTGTGTGCACCCATATTGAAAACATGATTAAAGGTGTTACGAAGGTAATTGTGTTCATTTTGTTAATACTGATGATAATATATTCACGCATTTTGCTATTAATTCCTGTTTTGATTTTAATACAGTCATGCATGTTGGATTTTTTGCTTTATGCATTTGTAATTATATATTCCAAGAGGTAATAATTGTTTTTAGATATAAATTTCAGTTTTCATTATATCGATAACTGTATTCTGTGAACGCTATATTTCTCGGACAAATAAGTATTACACGTTTTTAAATATTCGTTTATTTATTTTAAATATATATATATATATATATATATATATATATATATATATATATATATATATATATATGGCCCCATCTAGTGACATACATTTTTTATAGTTTTAAGTAATAATCATTTTAATATTGTTACTGATAAAATTAATAACAGTAATGTAAAAATTAATTATTCCTGTGTATGTGTATATTTGAACCCACATGCACTATGACCAAATATTTGTATAGTAACATTTTTGAATTATTCAAATATGTGTTATAAATTTCACTGATATTCTAATTTTTAATGTATATTTTAAACAATAAAAGGTTGGTGATTCAGTTATTTATTGTAAATTAAGATCATATAATCATTTGCGAATTATTCTTTTATCGTTACATAGTTCATAGAAGAATGTAACTTTTACAATTTTTCCTCGTTTACGGTTTTTAAGTTTCCTCTTAATACTATTACAGTAAAATATTTTTAAGTATGTAGTAAAAGTTAGGTTGTTAAACAAGAATATAATGATATTCATTAGTTTGTAAATATGTTTTAAAACTTTAGAATGTAGAATGATATTGATTTAATAATAAACCAAAGTCAGATGCAATTATTATTTCATGAAGAAATATGTCAATATATTAATAAAAAAAGAAAATTTAAATTGTCTCGCTACGCTTAACTATTTTTAAAATTAGTTCCAATGGGATGTAAAAATCTTTTAAGTCGCCCATTTTCTTTTGTTTTATGCATTCATAGGTGTTTCTAAAGAATAATCAAGTTTATTCACTGAAATATTTAATATTCTTCGGAAAATTTGGTTAACGCTACTGATGCGATTTACATGGTCGATATAAAAATACTAAAATGCTAGTCTTATTTGTAAAACATTTATATAACGATTGCATTCCTAAAAGGTTTTGGTATGTGCACTGTGGAATGTTTTCGTTTGGTTCATTATATTGTTCAACTTTTGAAAGTATTATGCTGATATAAAAATGAATTATTCAGAAATATTTGTGATCGTGACATTTACTTGTTCGGTCCCATTTGATCAAGTTACTTCTGGTATTATTATGTCTAGTTCTCGCAGTATGTTCAGCGGTTTTCATTGACATCAACGTAATTTTTATCCTTTTTTTTTTATACCTTTTGATGGTTGTATTCTATTTGTAATCGGTCCCTCTCATTCCAATAACCGAATCTTGTACGTTCTACCACTAAAAGGTTTCGTGTTGTTATAGAAATCTGTGCGATTTTAGTCTTCGCGGTCAATCATCTGTTGTTTCTAATTTTTCTATTTCCATATCAACTTCTCTTGTTATGTGATGTCGATGCCGATCCAACAACATGTACTAAATATCACGATTTTAAACGACGTATATTAATGAATAATTTTTTGAATACCATTTCCATTACTAGTTTCTTTATCGATTGATAATGCATCAGATTGAATAAGGTGCAGCAGAATAGTGATGTTTATGCTTGGGGTTACTCTATTTGTTAAAAAAAAAAGATGCATCAATCGTCCATTGAGTAATCGCTTAAAACGACTTAACTTCACTTAGTTTTCTTTTTTTTGCCCAATTTAGGTTGTTGGCCTTAATGATATTACATATTTTACGCGCATTCAAATAATAAGTTCTCTTCAAGTTATGTTGGTAGCTTATTTCTTGTCAGTAGAAATTCACACGGACAATTATCTCTCTTTTTGTATTTGAGGCAGGATCAAATCTGATGTTCGATATCTTCAATATTACATACTTCATAAACTCGACTTCTGGTGATCCCTAACTCGGCAAAATGACTAGGCGTACAGCTATGAATACTTCTTAAGCTGATAAATATAAAGACAACATCTTTATGGAGATCATCGTGTTCTATTTTGGAATTGTCTTTTGAAAAGAAATATATTTTTTACCTTTTAACAGCTTTTACATTCTAAAAATTATTGAAAATGACGGTAAAATACTTCCTAAGCTTTGGTATTAACTATCTCCATTGTATTTTAAAGTGCTTTTCAATGGCTGGACTTAAGTCCAATCGAGTCTTCTTACAAACATCAATATTACAAAACAAAAAATGTTCATAGTTTAAAAAATCTAACACGTGTTCGGGTTCACTATAAACGTACTGAATCCTCGTTACTGTATAACGAGTTGTTTTCCGATTTACGACCGCACGAAAATCAAAATGAAATAGTTAATGCGTATAATTTTCGAATTTTTCATAAATAAAAAGCTTAAGAGTTAAACTTAATAAGAATAAGAAAGTAAATTATTAATATATTGTCTAACTTATTTTCCCGCCTTTTTGAAAAATAAAAACAATAGCTTATTATTAATAAAAAAAACTTACAATTATATTCTTTACATTTTGGGTATAAAATAAACAACGAGAAAAGAGTTAAAATCGTTAAACGTTTTATAAAAATAACAAAACTTTTCGTAATCCATTATCGAGTGAACTTAAAATACAACAGTATGTACAATATATAAGAAATCTGAAATGTAAAAATACGAATTTAGATATACAATTCATAAAAATTGACAAATTTTTTTTTTTTAAACAGCCCGTAGGACTATAACTATGATACAATCTTAGCTGGTTAGCTAAATAATTATCTATGTTTATGACATGGTTACTTAATAACTAACTACTAACTATTAAGTACGAACGGGTGTGGAGTACGTAACCCATTGGCTACGCATCCATTATCCGCATAACGGTATTTATATATTTACGTAACTAAATCTAGAGGTTGACGACGCCGAAGTCGCCGAGTTTCATGTTTGGTGTCGAGCAGTTGTCTTGCTTCCACGTTAACATGACTGTGCAGTCGCTGCCTGTGCGATTTCGCGAACTCCTTAATGACATCATTAAGAATCGACACATGGAGATCGGTGTGAATATCGTCGTTACGCGAGTAGCGATATGCATCGACTATTGCACGTAAGATGACATTTTGACGACGTTGTATCACGTTTCGATTAGTTGTGGCAGTACAGCCCTACATAGCAAGACCGTATGTCCAGATCGGCTTAATAATTTGCTTGTATAGCAGAAGTTTGCACGACACATCCAGCTCGGATTGTCTTCCCATTAACCAGTATAGCTGTCTTGTTCTGTGCTTGATCTGCTGAGCTTTCATTTTTACATGGACTTTCCAGGATAACCGAGAGTCCAAATGCATGCCAAGATACTTGGCTGAGTTAGCCTGCGGAACAGGTTGGTTTCCCAAGTATACCTGGTACATGTTGTCGGCATAGCGTAGCGTGAACAAAACGTGAACAGATTTTTGTTCATTTATTTGTATTTTCCAATCCGTAGTCCACTTTCTAATTCGATCAAGTCTACGTTGGAGTTTATTCGTAGCGTCAAGGTGACTACTGCTGACTGCTAATATGGCAGTATCATCTGCGAATGTGGCTGTTGTTGTAGTGGCATCAACGGGTAGGTCTCTTGTATACAACAGGTACAGAAGAGGACCGAGGACACTTCCTTGCGGTACTCCGGCTTGTACACTGTAGAATGGTGACTTCGCTTCTTCATGGGTGACTCGGAATTTTCTATTCGACAGGTATGATTCCAGCAAGCGACAAATATTACCTGGAAACAAAGTACTCAGCTTTTGGATCAGGCCTTCATGCCAGACTTTGTCGAATGCCTGGGCAATATCCAAGAAAATGGCAGAGCAGAATTTCTTCTCCTCCAACGCTCTGTTAATGACTGTCACAACGCGATGTACTTGGTCGATCGTCGAATGTTTTAATGAAATGTAATCAGTAGTGAATGTGATTAAAAAAACAATCTACACAAATACTAATTTCGACATACAATTTTAACAAAATTAAAAATAGTATTTATAAAATAATCTAACAGTGAATGTGGTGAACAACACAATCTCTAATCATCAATACAAAATTTATACATAAACATACCAAAAGCACAGAAAATAAAAATAAATACGATTGTCTGAGGTAAAAATTGATTTTTTATAATATACTTCTGAGAGACAATTCATCAAAATTTACCATCGAATTTAATAAATTATTTTTACCCCTTTCTTTTATTATTTTCATTTTTGAAGTAGTTTTCTTTTTTATGAATAAATTCTTAATATTTTTGTTTTAAAGGGATTTTTATATAAGCTTAGGGCGGCGTACGCTCATTTTCCGATTAACTGCGTAACTACCGAAAATAACACGTTGGTCGAAATTAGAAATTTCCTTGGTGAGAAATACATAAGGAGAGTTAAAATGAGTCCGGGTGTTACAGTAATGAACTCTAAACAAAAGGATGAACTTTTGGTGGAAGGAAATGATATCGAATTGGTATCTGGATCCGGTAATTTAATTTTTTTTTTTTTGTTATTCTTAACGCATTTAAAACGCATTAATTATTTTATTTTACATAGTATAGTTATTATAGTTACGGACACTACTGGTTTTATACGATTTATTCTATAATCCTTATCAGCATTAATCTGGTGAGATCTTTCCGTTTATTAATAACTGCAATAATAACTCGTTAACTCATTTAAAATTGACGATAGATATTTCTCGGATCAATACCCACGCACGTGCGTGTATATTTTTATTTTTTAGATGGAAACATCAGCCTTACGTTTGTTAGGTGGTGTTTTCTATCTACTAATCTATAATATTGTCGCCTTGGGATAAAACTAATGTCAACAATTATGTTGCGCACGCCACAATCATCAATTAATCATCAACAACAACAAAATCCTATTAACGATGAGGATACTGTTATTCCAGTTAAACCCATAGTGGTAACGAAAACAGGAATAGGAAAATATTTTTCGGTTAAAAGACAGTTAACAAATAACGATAACTGTACTGAGAATAGTTGCAATAGTTCTAACAAAAAATCTTTCGCATCTTATAAGCAGGATTGTGAGATAACTTTGAAAACTAGTGACGAGCTTTTCCAAGTGATTAATTCACTCAAAGAAGAGCTTAAGGCTGTCAGAGAGGAAAATGCAGTTTTGAAGCAGAAATTAGGAGTTGGAGGAAATCCAGCATCGCATATTTCTTCCGTCAAACATGTGGATAGCAATATAGATCTTAATATATCACAAATAGACAAAGTATCAGCTCCAAAATTAAAAAAACCACCCCATTTTTTATCTCAGGATTATTATCTATGAAGGCTTTAAATCAGCTGTTAAACCATTGACATTGCATCATTTGAAATGAAAGCCCTAGCCAGTGGTGAGCTTAAACTCACTACAATCTCGTCTGATGACTATCGAAAGCTCCGAAATGTATTAACAAACATCTCGAGCTTACCTGACTTAGACAAAAAAAGAACTTGGTCCTATCAAATTCCATACCTATCGTTTACACGAGAATAAACCATTTACTATTTTCATAAGAAGATTACATCGTTCTACAGATTTGAATGACATCACTAACGAGTTATTAGCAGCAGAGCACCATGTGATTAATGTACATATTAAGAAAAAAGTTGAAAATGAAACAACTATTATTAAACTGTCATTATTTAAAGCGGAGGTTTAAATTGCCATTATTTAAGGTGGAAGTTAAAACTAGTTCAAATAATCGCGAAATATTTGATATACAGACTCTCTGCCATTGTCGTGTCTCCGTAGAAATACCTAAAAAAAATTCCTAGCCTTCCTCAGTGAACTCGCTGTCAAGATTTAGATCATACCAAAAATTACTGCACAAAAACTCCTAAGTGTGTCAAATGTGGCGACTCTCATGCTTCAAGCAACTGTCACTCCCACGACACAACTCCACCAAAATGTACAAACTGTAAAGGTAATCATACAGCCAATTATAAAGGTTGTTTTTACTACCAGTCAAAAATTTCTCTTGCAAAACCTGCTAAAAAATCACTGCTGTGGGACGAATTAAAAGCAATCCAGTTTTACCATCTATTTTCAGACTTGTCAACTCTCAAGTATCTTATGCATCTGTGATAACTCCAAACATTTCAACTACTACTACACCTACTCCTGCTGCTCCTCAATTTTCAAGTGATACTAACAAATTTATGGAAATTCTTCAAAGACTTGAAGCCTCTCAACAAACTCTTATTCAAAAACTAACAACTCTTGAACAAAGAGTCTCTTCTCTTGAAAATCTTCAAAAAGTACTACCGAAAAATCCGCGTAAGAAAGGGAAAAATGACTCCCATCTGGCATCTTAAAATTGTATGCTGGAATGGAAATGGTCTACAGGAAAATCGAATTTGAGTTCTTCCTTCATATGAATGATATTGATGCGGCTCTACTTTCAGAAACACATATTGCCAGCTACATAACTCAACCTACATTTCATAACTACTCAGTCTACCTTGCTAATCACCCCAGTGGAATGCAAGAGGAGGGGCTGCGGTCGTCAAGAATTTAATTAAGCATTATGCTAATGGTATGTTTGACAGTGACAGTATCCAATCCTCAAATAGAATTAAATAATCACACAATTAATGTTGGTAGTATTTACTGCCCTCCTCGTTGTCTTCCTCGTGAAGCTGACTATGATGCATTATTTAATCATCTGGGTGGATATTGGATTCTTGGAGGAGACTTCAATGCGAAAAATCCAACATGGGGATCAAGAATTTACACTCCACGGGGGTGAGTATTACTTAAGTCAGCAATTCGTGCTAACTGTCAGATTATTTCGCCAGGAAGTACTCACTGGCCCTCTGACATCAACAAGATGCCCGACATAATTGACTTCTTTCCTTACCAAGGGTATGCCGGTACATCATTTTCAATAAATTGTCTAAAGCTACTACACGTGCCATTCGTCAGTGGAAGGAACAATTCATTTTCCAATTACCTATTGTCCCTTGGCTCCACTAAAGAAGCTAACTACTCATTATGGACTGCCGCTAGTCGAATTCGCCGTCTTACTCGGCCTTGTTTTCCTTTGAGGAAGGAGGATAACTCATGGGCTCGGAGCAATTCTGAAAAAGCATATGTTTTTACCAAACATTTTGAGCATGTTTTTGAGGATAATAGAATTCAATCCTCAATAGCTCCTTCCTGTCCTAGTAAATATAATGGCAGAATTAAACCAACTTCTCCCCCTCGAAGTAGCCAAGGTTATTTACAGCATAAAGTCTAACAAATCACCGGGTCATGATAGGCTTTCTTCTGTTGTGTTCAAAGAACTGTCAAAGAAAGGGATTGTCTATCTGTCGACGATGATAAATGCTTGTATTCGTCTGCGGTATATACCCTGCACTTGCAAGATTGCGAAAATGATCATGATTCACAAACTAGGGAAACCAGCCGGATCTTACCGGCCCATTTCCCTACTACCTATCATTGCAAAAATCTTCGAAAACATTATTTCGCTGCATCTTCGGACAGTTATTGTAAACAAACGTTTGATACCAGATGTTCAGTTTGGATTTCGTGAAAAGCATGCAACCATTGAGCAAATTTACCCTGTTGTATATACTGCAACTCAAGCACTTGAGAACAAAGAATTTGCTACAGCAGTTTTTCTAGATGTCAGTGCTGCTTTTGATAAAGTTTGGCACCTTGGTTTAATTCACAAAATTAAAAACTATTTTTCACCGGGCTTTTGCAGACTACTCATGTCATACTTAACTGATCGACAGTTCTATATACATTTTGGATCAACTCTACGCACTACATTAGCATTCGTGCTGGTGTTCCACAAGGCTCTGTACTTGGTCCTATCCTCTTCCTACTTTATACTATGGATATTCCTCAAACTCCTGAGACAACAATAAGTTTTTTTGCCGACGACACTGCAATAATTTCACATAGTCGCAGTTGTGACACAGTTGCATGTATTCTTCAAACAGCTGCAGACAATATTTCAACTTGGGCTCATACCTGGAAAATTAAATTAAATGACAGAAAGTCAGTACGAGTAGACTTTTCTCTCCGTCACCATGGTTACATTCCAACGGATGATAAACCGGTTCCAGTATCTAACTCTGCTCGCTACTTAGGTCTGCATCTTGATTGTTAAGCTCAAGAAGAAAACGGAAAATGTTGTACTTTCTGCTCTCCAACTTTCGATGGCTCCTTCAGCCTCATTCTGAGCTTAGTTTCGAAATCAAGAGGCTTATCTATACTTCAATTTTCCGACCAGCATGGAGCTATGGTGCAGAGGTCTGGGGAACCGCAGCCAAATCCAATTTTTAAATTCTTGAAAAATTTCAAAACAAGTTTATGCGTATGATTTCAAGAGCACCTTGGTTTGTCTCAAACTCTCAACTTCGCATCGATCTTAAAATCGATCCAGTTCCTGTTATCATTCACCAAAAGTCAAACACCTACATTAATCTTCTTCATCTCCATCCGATTGTTGAAGCAGTTTTTACTATTAGATGATTCTAATGACACCCTACGGCTAAAAAGAGAACATCAGCTGGATCTTATTAATATTAAATTTTATTATTTTTATAAAATAATTTACCTACCAGTGATATCCTCCTATAATTAGTTATGATAAATGTAATTAGTTTTACAGCTCCAATAAAATCTTTACAAAAAAAAAAAAAAGATATTAACTTTGTGTAAGTATGATGTTCGTTTTTAATGTCATTTATATCGTATATTTGTTTCTGATTTTGTATATTAATTATTTTTTGCATCCAAGTTTTTAATATTTGTTATCAATCTAGTAATAATTAATAATCGAATTTAATTTGTTTTTACTTAACGAAGTTTATTGATATTCTTAATTTAGAACTCAGTTGAAGTTTATGTGGGTTTTTTTTATTTATGTTTCAGCCGCGAAGATACAGCAGTCGACAACTGTGCGTAATAAAGATATACGAAAATTCTTAGACGGTTTATACGTTTCCGAAAAAACGACTGTTGTACAAGATGAATAAATGTTCAATACAAGAATTTTAATATTTTGATTTTTGTTTTTATTTTATTCGTCATTTTATTACGAACATACCGACGATTTACGATTACTTTAAAAAGAAAATTTGAAGAAAATAAGTTTAACAAAAGACGAATATGTTGTCGGTGGATTGACGACATTAATACGCGAAATTCTGTGTATAATTTTTATCAAATAATGTTTCGAGTAAGGCAATGTTATCAGTACGCCGCAAGATTTCCGAATACTTTAACCGCTTATATAGGGTGTCCCCTTGGTGGACGACTTGGACGCGTATTCGGGTTCCACCCCGCCGATTTCTTTAAGTATTTGTTACAAACTATTTGAAAGTTTGCTTTACAATACTCCTACTATTAAAGAATGTACACCGGCTAGGACGAAGTAATATGGAAGAGGCAGCCTGCTTAACATGTTTTATAGAAGTTGGTTTTGAGAATAGATTTAAAACAGTCACGGTTTTCAATAAATTTATCTTCTGCTTATGATACAGTTTTGCGACATGGCCTAATGTGGAAGTTCATACATTGGCTTCTATGTAGAAAATTGGGCTGTAGTAAACGAAAGGTTATCAAATCGGTCGTTCACAGTTCAGCTCGTCAACTAAGAAAGTAAACTGCGATGACTTAAGAATGGCCTACCACAGGAATCTATGTTAGTTTTTAATTTCAACTTATGTATACGCGATATTCCACAAACAATCGCGAATTGCGTTAGCAGTGCAAAGCAGAGACATATCTGTCCTAGAGATGGAATTAGAAGATCTTAAAAATATTCAATATTACAAACGATGGCGGCTTCACCTGAACAATCCTAAAACAGTTACTTCTTGTTTCCATGTAATATCTCAACTTGCTAACATAAGAGTTTAATATTCGATGCTATAACGAATCACTGAAGTCTTTCTCCAAGTACCTCGGTATAACCCTTGATAGATAATTATGAAAATATGGTGGCTAAATAAAATCTAGAAATAACATTCAGAAATTGATTGGCTTATTATAGGGCTCCTCAGAATCTGAACTTAGATAGCGGCTTTGGCTCTCTTATATTGTACGGTAGAATATGGCGCTCCGATATGGTTGAACAGCTGTTACACCAAATAACATAATGATGAAACTCATCACGAGTACAGTTAAATTAACATCTGTTATGTAGCTACCAGCACTTAGCAACATTATACCTCGCATATCTTAACAAGGAAAACTGCAGCTTTACATGAGTGATCAAAATATGAATCAGATCAGAGTCTTCCCATAAATGGTCACAAGGAAGCGGTGAAGTTAGGGTAGCCTGTACAATATTAACAAGCTTATAGTAGAGAATTTTGACGGGTAAAATAAATGACTCCAACAATGGAATACACTGAACCCAGACAAACATGCGCTTGGAATTATTCCATATTGTTACCAGTCACATGCTCCACGGTCTTTGAGGTGCTTTTAACGTCACATCGGCGTGTAAAATGAAATTCTCAAATCAATGTATCAGTAATACTACATATTACGGGTATTGACGGTTATACACTGTATCAGCCAAGAAACAGTGAGGATGATTGTCTCACATTCACGATGCGTATTTCAAATGTTATAAATGAAGTTAAAATTCATAATCAGCGGGTGGTGCCATTCTTACCACTATTTTGAAAAATACAAGGTTCATATAAATGACGAGAATCCATAAAGTACATTTGTAAATATGACAATAAAGGCGGCGATTTGACAGTATTTGAAGTATACAATGCAAGTCAAAACTCAGATATATACATCAGTAGCAAGTTTAAATTTAATTTCATTATTATAAATGAAATCAAAAATATTACAATTAACAAATTTACTTCTTATATTTAACTGTTATATAAATAAAATATTTTTAATTTCACATTAATTAATCTTTTGTTTTTTGTTTATTATTAATTTAACATACAATAAGTAAGCCACAACAAAACATAACCGGTTCGCATAGTATATATATATACATACTGCGTGTGTATATGTATAAATACAACTCATTTTAAAACGATTATTTTATCGTATTTTTTACTTTATATCGTAACTAATCATTTCATTGGAACTGCTGTATTCGTTATAAATTTATATATTTTTTATTGTACACAAAATTTGTAAATGCGTTATTTATTACACATTAGTTGAATTGAATTCTGTTTCCAGGATTTCGGATGTTTCTGGAGTCTGCGTTCATGCCGGTGAGCATAGTCAGCAATAACTTCGTCGACCAACTTAACCATAAGGCCATTATGCAATAATTCGTTCTGTTGAAACCATCTAGCGTTGGTTATCATGCGAAGAATCTTGTTCTGCACTGTTTGTATAATTCTATTCGATGCTTTGGCGCAACCCCATAATTGGATTCCATACGTCCAAATGGGTCGTATGATGGTTTTGTAGATGTTTGTTTTTAAGCTTCATCTTAGAGTGTCGCCCAATAAGCCAATACATTTGGCGTATTTTTCCTCTAATTTGTTCAGCTTTCGCATCGATGTGAGCTCTCCAAGTTAGCTTGGCATCTAGATGTAGTCCCAAGTATTTTGCCGTATCAGCGCTAGGTATTTTTTGATTATTCACATAAACTGCTTGGTGGAAATCTTATTTCCGCAAGGCAAAAGTGACATGGACAGATTATATATATACATATATATTTTATAAACACTCTTTAGAGTGTTAAAATACGATGTTGAGTCTATGCTTAAATAAGTATTAAAATTAATACGTCGATATATGTTTAAAACTAATGCGATAAACATATAAGACGGGTTTGAAAATAGCTTCAGTGAGCAAGGTTTCTAACACATATTTATATATGTTATTTCTGAATATCAGACAAAGTCGTACGGTTTCAGTCGTTTCGAGTATTTCCGTGTCTAACAGCTGTCTTGCTTCAATATTGGGATGTCGTTCATGCGCAATTGCAATATCGCGTTAGATAAACGTACATTAAAAATTATAATTCGGAAATAAATGTCCTATATGTTAAACCTGGGTTAGTCACGTATGCTTTCGTTAAATATATAATAGGCGCGTGGTCTACACTTGTTGACCATTTTATAATTAAATAAAATCATTCCTTGGAAATTTTAACGAACAAAATGTGTAGCGTAATTCTTTAAGTATTTCTTTAGCATATTGAAAAAAAAAACAATAAATGAAAAATTTTCGCACAGCCACATTAAAATAAAAATATATATCCAGTTTTAGCATTAAAAAATAATAATATTCATTTATTAATATATATATATATATATATATATACAGTAAAATCCGCTTAATGTGATCGCAAATGTCCGAGGGGATATCGATAACATTAAGCGGCTGATAACATTAAGCGAAAAAAAAATCGAGTTGAAAAAATTTTTTTTATTGCACGTACATATATCACATACTTGATTCTAGCTTTGAAGTACATACCACAAAGTGCGTTTGATAAAATAGATACGTAGGTTAATATGATTAGGCATTACTTACCCTTCGGAAGGTAACGTGTCAAAGAACTTTGTTTCAAATTCTGAACGAGTAAATTTTTAACAAGTTTTTCTGACGCATAAGTATCATTGAAATTATCAACAGTGCCTCTGCACTGCACAAATCGTCGAATGGTTGCGAGGGCATCTATAACTTCTTTGTGAGAGGGTACACTATTTTCATTTTCCATTTCCTCCTCTGATGATGAAAGCTCTTCGTCGTCGTGATTTAAAATGTTGTCGCATACATCTTTTTCAGTCACAGGAGCAGCAGTAGTCAAATTGGAATCAATATCGAGCCATTCTTCAAATTCGACTTGCAACAAGTCATCGGGAAAAGGGAGTTCACAAAGCACTTCGACCTGTTCTGATTTTGGAACGAATCCTCCTTTTTTGAAGCAGTTAGAAATTGTTAATTTAGTAACTGAATCCCAGCCATGCTTCAAGAGATGGAGAGCTGATAGAAGATCAGTTTTCGTACTTAATTCGGCCGCCGATAAGCCTTGCATGTTGCCTTCGATCTGTTCCAAAACTCGTTGTCTCATTTCGTTGCGATAGTACGCCTTTAGGGTCCTAATTACGCCTTGATCTAACGGCTGAATTAATGAGGTGGTATTCGGCGGCATAAAAACAATTTTAATGTGGCGTAAAGTTAGGTCGACATTATGAGCTGTACAGTTGTCCACCAGCAAAAGAATGTTTCGATTTAAGCGTCGGTCCCATTGCACCAACCATTCTTTAAAAATTTCCAACGTCATCCAGGCATTCTTATTAGCCGAATATGAAACTGGTAGGTTTTTTACGTTCTTGAAGCATCTTGGATTTTTACTCTTACCGATAACCAGCAGTTCTTCTTTTTCACCGGACATACTGCAGCAGCATAGCACTGTAATTCTATCTTTGGCTACTTTAAACCCCTTCAACGCTTCACTTTTGAACACGTACGTGGTTTCAGGCAGTGCTCGGTAGTAAATCCCGGTTTCATCAGCGTTAAATATGTCATCAGGAGAATACTGATCAATTAAGGTAGGCCAAACATCTTTGATCCACGACTCAGCCGCAGAAACATCAGCGTCAGCTTGTTCGCCGCACGGCTTTCTATAAACTAAGTTGTGCCGATTCGTAAATCTACGAAACCAGCCTTCTGTAGCAACGAAATCTTCTTTGCCTAACTGTTTCGCTAAACTTTCCGCTTTTGCACGTAAAATCGGACCGTTAACTGACGCGTTCTTGTCACGTACCTGATCGAACCATCCAACCAAAGCTGTTTCAACTTGTTCATCTTTACCGAATCGTTTTCTTTTACGCGAAGTGTTCCCGTTGCATATCGTCGCAGTTTCCAATTCTTCTCTCGACTTCAAAATTTTACATAATAGCGGTTGCGAAATTCCTAATTTTGATGCTGCTTCACGTTGAGATATGGGTACAAGCGCGTCATACTTTCGTAAAATGTTTACTTTTTCCGAAACACTGCAATCGCGACGTTTTGGTTTCGACGACATTATCATAAGGAAAGCGATGAAACAACTGTATACGAAGACGATTTGTTATCAACTTCGTTATATGCATAATTGTAGGTACACATTCAATGAAAGAAGATAAGAAACGAGATTTATTGAAAAACCTGCTCTGATTGCGATAACAATAAACGACGTCTTGATCACATAAAAGGGGGAAATTTGTGTGTAAAAAGGACAAGAAATCGGGACCGAAGCATTTTGATAACATTAACCGAATGATAACAATATCCGGCTTCACATTAAGCGGATTCTACTGTATATTGATTCAATTTCAATATATACGTAACATAATATTATAATGGAAACAAAATATACTTTTGCTACTGCATTCGCTTCCGTTCTTTTCGCACTGATGGCATTGTTGATTGAAATTCAATTCGCGGTTTAATAAGATGGCGAGCAAATTCTTTAATAAAATTATTTCTCTTTATTTTTTGTTAAGGGCTATTTACTTTGAATGCACAAAGAGCATTAATTTCTAATTCAACAGGTTATAAAAGTCAACTCAAATAGAATGTTTATTTTTGATTATTAAAAAAACGTAATAATATCTGTTTTTTTTTTTTTGTCATTTCCAGTTTCTGAATCAATTGCATCGTCCTCATGATGCATACTAGCCGATTTGTTCTTCTGGGGAACGTAAGGAACTAACGTACAATTTTATTGAAAACCAAAAAGTGATGATTTTACTTCGGCCGTTTTTTCTTGGTCATTTCCAGAAAGTAAAGAAAAACAGTATGAATACAATTAAAACAGTAAAAACAATGTCAAAAATTTGCAGAATGAGGATAAGAAATTAGATATCCGCCAAAATCGCGCGGTCTACAATCGCAGACCAGTCAAAGTTTTGCGTAGATAACAACGCGCCGAAATAAGAATTGCAAATTCACACAAGTTATAAAAGAACCGATTTTTAACAGTTACTGCCGTGTAGTCCTTCAATGAAAAAAATCGGCTTGAAATATTTGTGGTCTACAGATCTAACCAAGGGTTAAATATACAATAAGTAAATGCAACAGGGTTATTCAGTTATATATATATGGCTTTTAACACATTCGTTTCTAATTATTATGTAATTGTACAAACCGTCAAAGATTATATGATGATCGGGCAAGCCATAATAAAGGAGCCATATGGAATTAAGATTAACGGCAAAATCATTAATAACGCCCGATATGCAGATGACACGGTCATTATCAGACAGCCATTAATGCGTACAGCGACTGTTACAAAACCTATGGTCTTCATATAAATATGAGGAAAACTAAGTGGAAAATAATTCAGTAAACAACAAATTAATAGTGCTGCAATAACAGCAAACAATGAAAATATTGAAAAAAAATTAATGTTCAATTGGCATCGATTAAATTAAAATAGAAATAAATAAATAGTTACTCTAAGCTGCATAAGGAATAAGCCCGGTAACAAGTAATGCTTCAAATCGTAATCTACTGAGAAGTACAATTCCTTTGATGTTTTTTAAAAAGTAGAACCATGGAGTTTTAGGAATAGGCCGTTTTAATTGATAGCACTGAGTGTGAAGTGACTGCTGTACAGCGAAGGGCAAAAGTTAGCTTGAAAATTTGCAAAAGTTGAAAAATGAAAAAAATCAAGTTTAGAAAATTCAATTTTTATTTAATTTTATCACAAAAATTTTCACAGTAAGTGCTCGAAGTGGTTACCGTTCATCCCAATACATTTGAAATAAGGCTTTTCGATGGATTTAATAATACGTGCGAGCGTCGCTGATGTCAAACTCAGCTATTATGTAGTGTTTAAGATCTTCGACATTTTGTATCGGATGCCTAAAAACCCGGTCCTTTCAATATGCCATAAATCGCAAAAATCTAATATGGTTAGGTCTGGGATCTTCGGGACCAAACGATGCGGTCACCTCTACTAATCCAATTCATTGAGATAATTGCGAATTTCTAAGCTGAAATGCGCTAGAACGCTATTTTACTGCAAAATTATGTTTCTTCATTCGAATCTCTTATCTTCATCCAAAGTGGAGTGTAGTTCAACACGCACTTTAAAATAGTATTAACCCGTTTACTTAGTAAGTACCTTCAACACCCATGTTACCCCCCTTTTGCATTTTATTTTTTTTACATAGTATTTATTTAAGAACTCACAACCTAAACGATATATTTTGCAGTTTAGACTTAAGTTTCAACATGTATTACTTGTTATTAGAAAACTTGTTTATTTTCTAGTCGCAGGTTTTTATTTGTTTTTTTTTCCTGCAGCATTTAACGTTTTGTTTTGCTTTATTATTTATATTCTTACGGTGTTATTGTGGCAAGGTTTTCCCGGTACACACTGTTTGTAACCTATGTTATATTTTCTTTTCTTCTTTTTTAAATGGGCTTTTGTGATTCTACTCAACTTATGTAAATATATTGTTGTTGTTCAAACTGGTAAATAATCGCTTCAAGGTCTGCTGGCACACTCACACATGCCCAGACAGCCGTGTTGCTAGGAAATGTAGAGTGAATCGAAGATGTATGCGCGATTTTCGAGTTTGCAAGCTGACTTTTGCCCCTCCTTGTATATTTTACTGCCTGCTCCATGCTGGACGTAGAGTTTTCAATCCTGATGATGTGTTCTTCTAATGTCCTTCTTTAATAACATTACGTTCTTCTGAACTATATCTTAAATTACCCCGTTAATCATGTAACGGTTCTGCGTATAATGTATTTACCCTTCATCATCTTTTGATTTTACATGCATTTCCAGACATAACTATACTTCCAGAGAAGTAGTCCACCTTTATAAACATATGAGTTAGTTCGTACGTATGGTAAAGTTGTAAATTCCCATTTAAAAAACAACGTAATAATGAAGTAATAAATAGAAATAAATAAAAGTTAAAATATCACGGTTAGATCGATGTGATTTTATACATATATATGCATGTGTGGAGATTTTCCCTAGCAAATGAGCGGTTATAGACTAAAAATGGATATTAATTGAATATTATTTCTAGGGACTATCAAAGCTTCATACATGTAGTATGTGCGTTAAACGTTGCCTAACGATGTCCAGAAGCAACATTTAATTGATGTCCACCATCGTTTATTACCCGATCTCCTATATTGTTTAAGATGTAAATATTAAAAAGCGAGATAAATCATACGTGAATATATATATATATATATATATATATATACATATACATATACACGTTACGTGTAAGGAAAATAATTTTTAACTGAGTTAAATTTTATATTCCAACTTTTATGTTTCTTCATATGAAAATTTAATCTTCCAAATTTACAAGTGGACTACGTGTAGTTTATGGAAATGCAAAAGGATCTATTTTACAATCATTAGAAAGTGTTAACAACTCTGCCCTGGGAATATGTTCTGGTGCTTTTCGTACGACTCTTTCTCTGCTATAGCCTATTGAAAATACTCGGCGAAACATCACTCAAATTTCGCCGTTCCAAACTTATGTCATAATTTTACACGCACATAAGAAGTACTCCAAATTTGCATGAATCAATCCGTATATCTGAAATGAATCTTAGTAGTAAATCCAGAAACAGTCTTGGACACAAGCAATATCAATACTCAAAGACATCGAAGTAGAAGTTCCTCAAGTTTATCAGAACTATATGCCTGCATTGCCGCCGTGGATCTCACTGAATGTGGAAGTAAATCTTTCGTTACTCCAAACAGATCTTCGCAATAACCCTTCTATTATATTAGATCAGTACAACGGCCATAAAATGGATTTTTTATATACAATATTCTGTTGGCAGAAATTCTAAGCAGTCTGTCATTGCCACCGACTCTCATTCATCAATCACCAGCGTCAGTAATTATAAGCGTAAAAATTATAATCGGCATCCTATCTAGCGGTCTTTCCACTCAACCATTATTTATATCGGTTCCAAGCCACACTGGTATTTCTGGGAACGATCTAGCAGACACAGCAGCTAAAGAGGCAGCTTATATGCGGCCTTATCCGCAGCATAATAAACGAACAACTCCGCGCGAAATGGAATATGTTGTGGGTTATTAACACCAATTACAAACAAATTACGCTCTTTCAAACCTAATACTAATTTATTGACACGACATGAGGAAATAGTCATTCGTCGTATATTGCTAGGACATACGACTCTCACTCGTAGTCACTTGATTAGAAGAGAATCACCACCGATTTGTTCCTGCAGCAATGTTAAATTGACAGTAGAACACCTTCTGCTATACTACCAGACGTACAAGGCTGAATGTATCCGATATGGTCTTTCATCAGTATTATAACGATTTTGCAGCCAAATGCAGCCGGTCCGACAGTAGCGTTTCTACGTGCAACCTGTCTGTTTCAAGAACTATTGCTTCCGCGTCCTTGCCTCTGGCCTCGTAGCAGTATACGGCACGTAAATGAATCATTACCATCATGCGATAAATTGTTTTATATATATTTTTTAAATAACATAATTACAATTGGTTGACAGGCCATCTAGCAAGAAGTAGCGTGAGAAGGGTCAACACTCATTAGTACTCATCAAAGAATTCCAGTAGAAATTAGGATAAATCAAACGTCCTGGTTCGTTTCAATCGGCATATCTGAAGACTGTTATCTAATAAATTGATGGCCAGCTTATTTGTATGGAAGTCTAAGCGCCTTTTATACTGCTCAACGGCGCGTTTGACTTCGTCTTTAACATAAAGAATGAGAAGGTCACGATGTAATGTATAATTCAAAACATATCAAGGACGAGCATGAGTAGCCTAATGACCTTATTTTGGAACCGTTGTATCTTATTTATATGGCTATTTTTTGCGCAGCAGCCCCACAGCAGTCCACAATGGCTTTAACATTATTTTATAAATTAAAACCTTATTTTCAAGAGAAAGATTGAAGTGTCTGCCAAGAAACCAGTACAGCTGTTTCAATTTTATGTCAAGATGTTTTCTTTTCTGTTCGGCATGGCCGCTTCATGTTAATTTACTGTCAAGATCCATCTTCAGATACTTAACGTAACTCTGTTGAGAGATTAATTCCCCGTGGACAGGTTAAGTTTCGCAAAGTAAATGTGACCTGTGTGCACTTACTTTCGTTAACTGCGTAACACCAACGTCTCAGTCAGGTTATTTTATAAATGAAGTAAAATAAATTAACAAATGACTAATGTGTTAAAATTTAACGATTTTATTCTGTATTTTTCGCATATCTTTTATCTCGATGTATACAAAGTAATTGTGAACGATTTTAGTATCTTCACACGGATTTTTGAAAATAAATTAACGAATATAAAAGATTATTATTGAAAACGATAAGTCTATTACACCTCGCTAAAAATAAATTTATTATTGGCTACTAAAATTATTTAATTTAAATAACGAGCTAGAAAAAAGAAAAGTAATATTAAATATTAAAAATTGTCGACATTTTTGAATTTACCTTTCAATGGAACCATCCAACTTTAGGTCACGTAAGTATCGGTTATTTAATTAAATTATTTTACCCTAATTTTATTCGCGAAATTTCGATCGCTTGAAAAAAAAATCATCTGTGTCTCGGTGCGCAGAAAGAAGGAACTTAAAGACATTTTAAGTAAATTCGATACATAGCTTTTTTTTAAATTTTTACGCGTATATATATTACCACACGTACACACACACACACACACACATATATATATATATATATATATATATACACATAAGAATAAGCCTACGTGCATAAGTCGACGCGCATAACGTTATAAAACGTGGTTTGAAGAAGGTCGTTAGTAGCACGGTACATGCTAACAGGAATACGTACATTGCCCGTATATATATATATATATATATATATATATATATATAACAACAACCTATATTTCAACATAATTTAGAGTGAGTAGTCACAAACCAAAAATTTTCAATAATAATTACGTAACGCCTAGGATGGCTTGCCGTACATCAGAAATAATACAAAGACCCGTAGTAAATAAAAGAAGTAATTATATTTATACTTATAATGACGTCAAAAAAAATAATTGAAAAAAAACTGTACAGCAAAAAACAAAAAGTTAAGATAGTAATAATAAAACAAAAGAAAAAACACGTTAGACATTAAATAAACAAAGAAGGAATATTAATTTCTACAATGGGCGCCGCGAAACGTTACAACAGGTTATGTTTGAGCCTCCTATGTTTATATTTAGTATACATAAATTGGAGTTGCCTGGAATCGTAATTACCTATGGTAGAAATTAAACTATTATCGTGGACTAGTCATCGCAGAACTTACGCGTTACATTTAAGATATGGTTCTTAATATAAGGCATGTTTAAGGTAGCATGTGTGTCAACGATTTTGTGGTATCTAGGGACATTTAGCACACATCTGAGACACCTATTTCGAAATACTTGTAACTTGTTAAAGTTTGTATTTGAAATAAAACTCCAAGCTGGACAATAGTACGTCATTATGGGACGTATAAGTGTTTTATACAGAATTAATTTATTATTTACATTAAGAAATGATTTTCTTGATTAGTGGATATATGGCAGATATACTCCTGCTAGTTTTCAAGGTAGTATGACTGACATGTTCAGAAAAATTTAGTCTGTTATCCGAGACTACCCCGAGGTATCGAACATGTTTTGACCAACTCACAATGGTAGAGTTGACCTTAACTTCAGCAGGTAACGTGGGACGCCAGCGGGTGAAAAATATAGCCTCCGTTTTATCACAATTAATATCAATTTGCCATTTTTTATAACGCAAGACACAATTTATTCCTGAACGTAATTTGTTAGTGATTGCTTTAGTTATATAAGAAGTACAGAGAAGAGCTGTATCGTCTGCATAAAGAGCAGCCTGAATATCAGGTAGGTTTGGGAAATCAGATAAAAACAAAGTAAACAGAAAGGGACCCAGAATACTACCTTGGGGGACCCCCGCTGAGCACGTTTTCATAGTAGACCTTGAATCATTGATGGTAACGTAAAATAGTCTATTTTGCTAAATAGCTGCTAATAACGTTGATTACATAACGAGGAAACTGATATTTTATCATTTTGTAAATAATACCTTTTATGCCAAGTAGTATCGAAAGCCTTCGCTACATCCAGGAGAACTATACCAGTATGTTTATTACGATTAAAATTATGCGTGATAAACTCTGTGATTCGTGCTACTTGTTGGGTGGTGGAATAACCCGGACGAAAGCCAAACTGTGTGTTAGGAATGATGTTTTGGTTATCTGCATGAAGTCTTAAACGGGATAGTATAATTTTTTCCGCAATTTTGCTTAGATTGTTCAATAAACTAATAGGACGTATGTTACTTGCACACGAGGCATCCTTTCCGGGTTTGGGAAGAGCAATAATTTTGGTTATCTTCCAACTGTTTGGATAATGACCGAATCTAAAGATAGCATTAATTAAATTTGTAAGTTCAATAACAGCTTTTAGCGGAAATTTCTTAATAATGGGAGTAGAAATATTGTCATCCCCTGACGAACCTTTTACTTTTATAGCTTTAATATTGCTAAGGACTTCACTTGGGTTGACAAGAGGGAAAATATTTGGTAGTTGATTGACATTGAGTAATTTTTTAACAGCTAAATGAATTTTTCTCACTTGATTAGATATATATATATATATGTGACACGGTGGTCTAGTTGCTAGATTGCTCGACTGTCAACTTGCGGATCTCCGACTCTATAAAATGTATATCAAGTGACTAAACTGAAAACCACCAGAAGACTCACCTTTAGCTAATGAATCTGCAATTTCATTGTCGAGAATTCCTCGATGTCCCGGTACCCATAAGAAAGACACAAATATACTCAAGTTTTCCAAATGATAAAGTTTCAATATGATGAATGAAATCAATAAATCCGACGCCTTCCCTTTGTTTTCAATAGCCTTTAAAATGCTTTGTGAGTCGGTGATCGTGATATAATTACCTGGAGCTTCGTATCAAGTAAGAAAGATAACGAAAGAAATACTGCCACACGTTCAGCGTAAATACGAAACAAAGATCAGATAATTTGTATGTCCTGCTAATATTAAGAAATGGGATGTAAACTGCTACTCCAGTTTCTTGAGCCGACTTCGATCCAGCTGTATAAATAAGGGTGTGCGTACGAAAATTTTCGCTAATAATATTATTGAATGTAGCCCGGATCACTGGCGGAGGATAAAGAACGTAGTTCTCAGGAAAGCAAGATGTTCTTTTATTCGAAAAGTTGAGCGCTATTTGGAGTAAATGTGGTAGAATAAATTTTATAGCGGAAAACGATCTATGTTCATTCTACTAATCGAGAGTTTTGGTGCTAAATAACTTCGTCTAAACTGTAAGGGAGGAATCGTACACTTAATGCCGGTTTCGAAGTGCATCTAATTGCACCCATACAGAGCTTAATACACTCGTTTTGTACCCGATCAAGCTTATTTAATAATGATCCAGATGCCGATCCATAAAACATACAACCATACTCCATTTTAGATCGAATGAACAATCTATGAAGAGTTAAGAGTACGAAAGGATCGCCCTCCCCAACGAGTACTGTATAAATTACGTATAACTGCGCGATTAACAGTTGCTTAAATCAAATTACAATTACTTACTGTTAAACTCGTATTATTAAATCCGAAGCAAACGTTCATAAACAGAGTAAAAAAATGTGATTACTTCATTCCAATCAAACCAAAATAATCGAATAAAGAACCTATTAACAGATATGCAGCTAATTTCAATCGGGATTTACGTCATCCCATTTAAAGTACCTAATCGGTTTTTTATTCTAAAGCACATCACATACTTCTTAGGAAATGACGTACAAATTAAATAAAACATTAAATGTATTTATATGGACAAAATAATATGTTTACAAGTTTTAAAAATATATGTAAACAACGTATGTAAAGAAAGAAGAATATTGAATCAAATGCTTAAATTAACAAAACAAAAATTTTTAAAAATTGTTTTCAAAAAACGATCGATTTATTCGGTTATTTTGTAAAAATCGAATTAGTCGGTTATTTAAAAAACGTATTAGTCGTTAGTCGTAAGTCGGTTATGACCATCACTAATATATATATATATATATATATATATATATATATATATATATATATATATATATATATATATATATATATATGTATGTATGTATGTATATATATGTGTCTATGTAATTATATAACTAATGTGTAAATATGTATCGATATATATTAACATGTATTTATGCGTTACTTCAATTATTCATATTGATATGTGAATCCTATAATATTTACCGGTAATTTATTAACACATATAATGTATTTATTTATTTGTATTAGAATATTAGTAAATAAATTTGATTTGAAATGTGAATTCAAAGATAAGTATAATGATAATGTTTATTTTCATTTGTTTTAAGTATAAATTTAGACTATTATAGTAATCGTCCCGTAATTTATTTAAATAAGTGTGTAATCAATATATATATATTATAAAAATATAAAAAAAAAATAATTCTGTACTGTTTAATTTAATTACAGTCGTGATGTTTCTAAGCACTTTCTTTTATATACCGGATGTGGTGAATGAGGGTATCGAATTCAAGAATCCGATCATGCTAGATGTAAAAATGACTAATTTATTCAGTTATTTTGGAAAAATCATATTAGTCGGTTATTTAAAAAAAAACCTATTAGTCGCTAGTCGTAAGTCGGTTATGTTACATATATATATATATATATATATATATATATATATATATATATATATATATATATATATATATGTAATTATATAACTAATGTGTAAATATGTATCGATATATTTTCATGTATTTATGTGTTAAGTCAATTATTCATATTGATATGTGAATCCTATAATATTTACCGGTAATTTATTAACACATATAATGTATTTATTTATTTGTATTAGAATATTAGTAAATAAATTTGATTTGAAATGTGAATTCGACGATAAGTATAATGATAATGATTATTATTTTCATTTGTTTTAAGTATAAATTTATACTATTACAGTAATCGTCCCGTAATTTATTTAAATAAGTATGTAATCAATATATATATATATATATATATATATATATATATATATATATATATATATATATATATATATATATATATATGTATATATATAATAAAAATATTAAAAAAAAATAATTCGATACTGTTTAATTTAATTCCAGTCGTGATGTTTTTAAGCACTTTCCTTTATAGACCGGATGTGGTGAATGAGGGTACTGAATTCAAGAATACGATCATGCTAGATGTAAGTGATGATTTTTTTCTTCAATATAAATGTTTAATTAATTTTATCTTAATTATAATATTTAAGCTAATTATCGTCGAGATGGTCCATTAATTCGCAACCGTATAATTTTTTATTTTACACGTCTAAATTAAGAAATTTTAACTTTTTATTACAAGAAAATAATATCACATTGGAATTAATGAGTACTTTTTCGTTTAATTTACACGCGTAAATATTTTTAAATTACAATCAGTTGATCGAACTTTGAACAAATTTATTTTCGTTGATAGTACTTTCACAATTATATATATATATATATATATATATATATATATATATATATATATATATATATATATATATATATAGCAGAGATGATGTGATCATCAGTAGATTGCGTCTAGATGATCTGCATTGAATTACTTTTCATCAGTCTGGTCTTTATTTCTTGATTTAACCCCCTTTTCGCACCGTATCACTAGCCTTAGTTGCTGTTAATGGCACATTAAAGACGCAGGCACACAGAACGCGATTTGATGTTACGATCGGAATGCGCTGTTGAACGCCACAATACAGGTGGCCACACAGAACGCGATTTGGTCTGTAGCGATTTAGTTGGTGGTGGTTAAACCGTGATGACTAGTTTAATATTTTGTTTGTTTTGTAGATTGTTATAACAATACTGAATTATCTAATTTGCATAATGCAAGCAACTATGTCCGGCAGTTCTGATGAAGAAAAAACCTTCCTTGTACTTATATCTGCCAAGTGGAAAAAAAAGGGTGTGTATGAAATAAGCAATTCCGTGTATTGCTAAATTTCGCGGTGCTGTGAATTTCTGAGTTGCGCCATTTTTATTCATTAACACAGACAAGTATCTCAGGATTTCTTAAACTGGCAAGAAATTCCGATAAGATTGTAATAGTGCTTTCGATGTTGGTGTTAACTTTTCCTTGTATACTTCCCGCCATTTTAACTTAGCGTTCTATGGTAACAAACATGTATTGACTTCATATATGTAAACACGTTGAAAGTTCTTTTGTGGTACTTCCCAAAAGTGTAACGATGCTTCGTTGGGGTCATTTTGAAATTCGGCATATTTTAACCATATTTTTGTTATCTTGATCGACGTTTACAGAATAGTAATGTTTCCTTGTCAACGACGTCATTTTGACAATTCCAATATATATCCTGCGCAAATCTTGTAACATTTTGCAAACTTTTGGACTGAGTCATTGATGTTATTGCTCTTCTGTCCTTTTTGTCGATGTTTCAATAATTCCGATAATTCATTATAAGATTTGATTTCATCTCGTTTTTTTTTTTTTTAAATGTAATTGTATCTATTATAGTTTGATGCATTTATTTGTCTCGAATGGTTTTGACCTCATCAACTGCATTATCGTCTCCACCTAATGGTAGTGGAAGTCGTGATGGGTAATCTTTTGTGTTCAATTTCATAATCGAATTGATAATGAAATACAGCATTGCGAAACATTCTTGAAGTTACTAAAGCTAGTATTTTTTTCTTATTCTAAGATTTGTTAAATTGGTTTATTATCAACTACAAAAATGATGCGTTGCTTGTTCTAATTCAAGTAATCTTTCTTCTGTTTTTAATGTTTTTACGTTTAATGTACCTACGATCAGCATCCTATTTTTATTTGGATTGTATTTTATTTTTTATTTATTTCTAATTAACTTTATTAAGATATTATTATTATTATTATTTTGATTGGAAGGTGGTGGTCTTTATCGCCCTCGATGGCTAACCTTTCTAGGCAATGATTTTTTATGTTATTTTCATGTTTTTCCTTATATAACGGGTGTGTCGGGCTACCCCCTCATTGTTTGCTATTGTAAGGATGATTGCGATCTCAGCTATGGGCGGTTATTATTATTATTATTATTCGAAGCTTTTTCATTATTACTTGCTTGTTTTTTGGTTTTTTATTATTGAAATTAAAATTCTTTCCAGAAGAGCCCATTTTAACCTGCTCGATCTGACTTTAACTGTTTCCGTTCTCGTTTTAAGAACTGGCTGAATTCTTTGACTATTAACTTATCGTACGTAATAATCGCATATTTTCCTTCTGTTCTGTGTTTCATCATTTGTAACAGTAATTATTTTCTTTTCTTTAATATTTCTGTTGGAAAATCTTCTTTAATATAAATATTATGTATCCTTAGATTTCTATCATTTTTTAATATCCCAGTTTTAATTTTCTCTGTCTTAAATTTGACCAGTACTTTCTTGTTATTTTTCACCGCTCCTAATCGTCTTGTTATACTTATGTTTTCCTTTGAACATCTTATGTTCATTTCGTTATTAATTATCTATAAAATTTTTTCCTCTAATTTTTCGTTTTTACTATCTTCTATACAATAAAAGACCAAATTACTGTAATTTTTGCCTCTTGTTGCTTTACTTTTTCCTCTAAATGTTTAATTTTTTATCAAATATTTCATGTAAGTTTGACGTAATTTTTTCCCGTTTGTTCCTCTAACCTTCCTCTAATATCTACATTCAATTCTTCCCTTCGTTTATAAAGCGCTCCTTTTAACCTTTTTTAGTAAAAAATCGTTATCATGATAACTCGAGAGAACGCAGCCAACGAATATTTTTCAGACTTACCAATTCGTGGTACGGACTTACATCTATTTTTACTTTAAACAACTTTTCTGTTTATATAACGTTTATATTACAGTTAATTTTTCATTATATATGCATGTATATATATATATATAATGGTTGTAGGTGTGCTTTTTTGGAGAAAACTTGGAAAGCAAGTGCTTTCTAGACCATGAAAGCAGGGATAACATTACAATATCGAAACGTAAGTTTTTCTAATTTTCACAGTAATAAATTAATTTTTGTAATTTCTAAGGTCGATGGAAAATCGTGTTGTACAGGTACTATTTACGTTGAACTCATTTTAAAACCTTTATGGTTATATTTTTTTTATTCCGATTGCTGTAAATATTTTCTTGTTGTTCGTATGAGTAACAAATTTAAAATTTATATACATACGTGCATATAAAGTTAGAATTGAATTGGTTCGGACAACAGATGGCTGAACTGTGTTCCACAATGGTGGTCTATGGATAGGAAGTGGATAAAGGAAGGACAGTTGACTCGTTGGGATGACGACATAAGAAGAATTGCTGGTGGGAAGAATTGGATTAGATAGGCGCAAGTTTGGAACGAATGGAAGGAGCAGGAGAAGGCCTACGTGCAGCTGTGGACTAATGAATAATATAGGATAAAAAATATATATATATATATATATATATACAGTAAACTCTTGATTATACGCTGGAAGATTATCCATCCGCGATTTTTCTAGGTTGAAAACACGAGCGATAAAACGGTTGTTTATTCAAGTGTAATAGTCATCGCTATCGGAAGTCTGTATGAGTCATAACTCACAGAACAGCACCTCATCTTACTTTGTTCGCTTCAATGTTTCACTGTCTCGTTCACATTAATTTTCAACTTAGCAGTAGCAGGTATCTAGTTTGTTTAGTGAATCGTGATTTTAGTTTTGCCAGACAGATTTATTTGCTTGTTTCGTGATTCGTGATCTTATTTTATTTTCCAGTGACTGATAAAAGAAAACAAATAGTTTTATCAATTCGAGAGAAACTAGAATTAATGAAACAAATTTTAATCGGCGCTTCCAAAAAACAAATGGGTTAGCAGTATGGAATAGAAGAATCCATTATTAGAGACGTTTCTGAACAAAAAGATACATTAATTCAATTTGCATCCACATCAGACAACCGGCCATAGAAAAAAAGAAAAACACGTTAAAAAGTGCAGTTATGAAGAATTATATGCGGCACTTTTAGAAAGTGAGTATTGTTTTAGGGCCTATTATTGCTGCAAGAGTGCAACAGTTTTTTCAGATGCTAGGTTTGGAAGGAACATTTGATGAATTATCAGGTTGGTTGACGAGGTTCAAATAATGCCAGAAATATTGGACTTCACGGTGAGAAATTAAGTGACGATATAATACAGACAGCGGAAAATTTCAAGAGCGATTTGAAAAGTTTCTTCAATCGGAGAAAATTTTATACGATCAAGTGTACAACACTGATCGGTCGGGCCTGTTTTGGAAATATTTACCGACGCATACGTCGACCTTTGAGAGCGAGCGGCATGCCTCAGGAAATAAGTTCAGTAAAGAGCGAATGACTATAATGACGTGCAGCAATGTATCAAACTATCACAAATTAAAGTTGATAGTGATTGGTAAATAAAAAAAAAAATCCTTTAAAGGGACAAGATATGAAAACCTTCTTAAACACTACTTTAACCAAAAGAAGGGCCGGATGGACCAGCAAGTATTTAAAGAGTGGTTTGAAAAAAAAATGTATTCCTCCAGTTAGAGAACATCTGAAGTCAAAGAATTTACCAGAGAAAGCTTTACTGCTGATTTAATGGCAAATTGTGTTTCGCTCTCTAGGATAGCAGGTACTATTGTTTCATCAGACGTAGTGTTATCGTTATTGTACCTCGCACGATTATTTACATCATCGTATAAAGATTTATAAAATCTATATATCGTGTTTATTGTGTGCTATTACTTGTTTTTTTCCCTTTGCATAACGTGTGTCTAAGTATTCTAAGTCCCCTCTTTTATTGTTTCACCTTCGTATATTTTCAAAAAATCTTCTTTAATGTAGTTTCTAATTCGTCGGCTTATTTCAGTGTACGAAATGTTTTCCAAATAGCTTAATTATGTCTTTCGTTTGTTCCAATAATTCTTTCAGCCAGTTAACGTTTCTATGATTTCATTCTGCCTTTATCACATATATCGGATGCTTGTTTAATGACATTTCTAAGTCGATTGTTCTTTAATCAGTGCCGTTATCGTATTGGAGTATGTATTCGCGTGTTGTTTTAAACTGTTTATGTTAATCTTTCTTTTCAGTTATGCATGTTTCCACGTACCATTCGGTGGTGGCTTCCTGTGTTCACCGCGTTTAATACATCGTAATTGTGTACTATGCTGATATCTGAAAAGTTAGTATATAATCGATTTCACCTTTATTTCCATTTGGTCCTATCCATGTCCACCGACGTTGTGACTTTTTCTAAAAATATGTATCAGCTGCATATAATTTATTCTACCGTATAAAAGTGGTTAACAGGCCTCCTCTCTCGTTTCGTGTTCCAAATCCGTTTGGTCCTATATATCGACTATTTCCTTGAAGGACTCCTAATCGGGCATTCCCATGATTACCTTATATGTTGATTTTTCTTCCAATACTATTATCGTAATTTCTTCATAGAGTTCTTCAACTTTTTTGTCATCATATGATATTTGTAGATGCGTAAACCGATTTGTAATGAAATATTCTTATCAATGGCTATAATCAAGTATGCTAATCGTTTTGATACACCTTTAAATTTAATTACGTTTGGCGTTATATTCTTATGTACTAGAAAGCCTACTCCCTGAGCTTTCTGATCTAGTTCTTTCCAATATAGCGTGATCATATTCCTCCAGTATTAAAGCTTCTTCTCCTGAACGTCTCAATTCACTTAAATCAAGTATATTCCATTTTATTTTTCCAATTTCAAATAATAACTGATGCAATCTATCTTGCGTTGCTATTGAGCGTTGCTATCATTATTGATGTTTTATGTGTTTTTTGTGATTGGAAGGGGAGTCGCATGACCGAACTGACGCCTACAATACGTCAGTCTAGGGTTCCCTGTTATTTTAAGGCCCTTCAATGCAGGGTCTGACGACAATCTTTTTTAGTGTAATTCATAAGAAGTGTAAAGTTAGGTCATACATTTCCACGATGAGCCAGTTCGGTTTGGAAAGGGGTTGATAGTAGCTCAGGGGGTAAGCCACCGTTGTTCATGATAAATGAATCATCCGCTGCCATACCTTTGGATGGTAAGCCTTTCTCCGTTTCCATTTTCATAATATATGATACTGCCAACCTTTAGACCCTCGATCACCCTTTTGTTTTCAGACCTAGATTCCCACTGGAGTTGGTTACCCAGTCTTTCTCTAGGTTACTTTGCCTACCAGGGGCACCACGTGGGGGTTGAGAGGTAGAAGAGTATAAGCTAATGTAGTTTGCTGGTAGACTATATTGCGCATCAATATATATATATAATGTATTCTCTACTTCCAATAACAGGTATAATCGGGTTTTGCATTATAAATTAACGTCTCTCCTGATATTATACAGATGGATATTTAAATTTTAAACTTCTACTACCAGCCAGTTTAGCGAATGTAAAAGAACAATGCTGTAATAAATATTAACAAAAAACCCGCAGCAATTTGAGGTTTCTACTAGATTTACGCGTTGTGGAAATAATCACTAGAAATTTGCAGATCAGAGAATCTTACGTAAGATTTAATAAAACTAGAAGAATAAAGTTATCGTAATTTTCGAGAAGAATTTTTTGAAAGGGAAACGTGAAATATTTTTGCACGGACGGATACAAAAAAAATACGTTAAATATCGAATCTAGAACAATACAATGAAATGTAATACATACACACATACTCCGTGAAAAGGAATGTGAATATGATACGGAATATAGAAGCGTGCTAATACCGACGTGAACTCTGCCGAGTGTAATTAGAACGACATTTCAAATTATGAGGTGGTTTCTTACAAATATGAAAGCGTAGATTTTGATAAATTGGAGAAAGTTATCGGAATACGAATTCTATTTTTATCGTTAGGTTACAGTTGCGTTATTGAATGCTCATTTTAAAATAATTGACCGTTATAAAGTCTATCTATAAATGGTGAAAGGTGAGATAAGTCGATTGAAGAATTTTATACATCAACTCTGGTCACTTCGAATTTTAATTCGCAAATACGTAGGTTAGTGTGACCTTTTAAAAATGGATAACGAAAAAAATCGCTTATCATTTACGAGTAATATTCGTAATGGAACTATTTTTAACATCGCCCTCAAAGTGACGAAATCAAAAAAATTATGGAAATTATTTGCGTAGTACAATTATCGATTGAATTTAAAACGATTAAAACGCTCAATACGAACTCACCGACGAGTTTAGCGCGAATAATTCAAAGTGTGAGTACGCGACGAGATTTATCGTAAATAATTTCTAATGCAACGCTTACAGATACGAATGAAATTATTTTCACGTACGTCGATATATTTTATTTCGAAAACTTTTATAATTTTCGTAATTATCTGTTTCATTGAGAGTTTTACAAAATTAATGAAAAGTTGTGGCGATTTTTAAAAAAATAAAAAATCTATCTTTCCTTTTCTTTTTTTTAATGAAAAATCGCAAAGCTTTTCGGTTGTTTAGGCCATTATCAAATGGATATTAAAAAAAAATTAAAAATATATAATGCAAAGTTATGAAAACATATAAATGTAAAAAATATTACTTAGATACACAATTAAGGAAAAAAATGATCAAAGTGAAAAAACAGTATTTCTGAATAATCTGAAAGTGAACGCGGTAAACATCGCATTACAAAAGGAAACAATAGCAATTTTTACTTTACTCGCTATTGCGTTATTGTTTATATAAACAATTTTTTATATTGTCGGATGTTTTTATTTATTTTTACCAGCTCTATCGCGTTATTATTTACGTATAAATTTTATATCGCTGATTGTTTACCACATTCACTATCAGATTATTTATAAATACTGCTTTTTTTTCACTTTGATAATTTTTGTAAATTATTCCGACAATATAATTTTTTTTTTTTTATATAAAGGATAACGAAATGACAATTTTTATTTTACTTTCATTTTATTCGTTATTATTGTTTATATGAAAAAATTGTTATATTTTACGGATGTTTTTATTTATTTTAATATTTTTTATAAATTTGTAATTTTTATAATTAATCTTCTTTTATATTCGCTTGATAATGGCTTATTAGTGATTTATCGAAATGAAAAAAATTTAGCGATTTTTACACCTTTTTTTTGTTGTTTATTTTTTACAAATTAAATTAAGTAATGAATTTAATTAAAAATTACAACTGAAATAAATTATTTTTATCGAGTATAACTCGCGCTTTGATTTACGTATATTTTTTATTTAATTCGCTTTCGTTTTTTTAAACAAAAAATAAAAAATGGATAAATACAGGAAAAATGTGATCATTTGACAACCTTAAATGTGGCCCAATTTAGATTTTCTATTCAGTCGTTGATCGCGATAATAAACGGGTTGAAAGTAATGAAAACGAATTTTGCCGTCTACTATTTCATCTCAAGAGATTTTTCCGTCAATTGGATGAAAGTATCGGATCTTTAACTAAAAAATCAATTGAGTTAAATCACTAATATTTATTTTCTTAAGGAAAACACAAAGCTTTTCGACATTTACGCCATTATCAAGTGAAAAATTTAAAAAATCATAATTTTAAAAATATAAATTAAATATAATTACTTAAAAATATGCGATGGTAATTATGAAAATATGATCCAAAAATGATGTCTGCTTCTGTCGGTCTATCTTTTTGATTTGTTGAAATTTAACATCGATATATTTGTTTATTAATTTAGTTTTTTTATATTAATTTTTTCTTCAATATTATTTTCCTGATTCTGTAAAAGTTGTATACTGTTGGAATTTTAAATTTTTCATTTACTATTGCCATGTATGATGTCCAAACGTAAAATATAAAATATAAAAATATACAACCACAAAATTTTTTTAAAAAAACACAATTTTACAAAATAAAATGAAAATAAATATTAAAAATCTGATAATTTAAATATCCTCGTACGCGATCGAAATAAAGTAATTATGGCGATTATTATTTTTCAATTTGAACAGAAATGTATCGATTTTCGAAAAAATGAATAAACTAGGGGAAAAAATTGTTAAAATCGGCAAATTTTTTTAGACATAAAAGGACCGCGTTCGGTTATTAAGCCATTACCGAGTGTACGTAAAAAAAAATTTTTTTTTCTACTTCTGCCCATTCATTCCTAGCCATTATTATGGGTGTCATCGTCTTCTCTTGTATTGGGTATACATCCATTGATATATTCAGCTCTTCTCTTAAAATAGGTCGCGAATTCTAGTTCTTTTCAATCGTCGGGTTGTCGTGACGTCTGAAAGCGTAGCGACTAGCTCATTGCAGTGTCCGCGTACGCGTATATTGTGCTCGAGCGTGCTGCTTTATTGCTTCGTCGACCATACAGACCCCGAGTTCACGATGAATATCTTCATTGGTAACGTACCACGGCATTCTGTATATCAGCCTTTTTATTTTGAAAGCGCTGCATTATATTTCTGCTAGTATTTTTCGCACATCCTCACATTGGTGCAGCATAAGTCCATATTGGCTTTATTATTGCATTGTATATGAATACTCTATTGACTAAGGAGAGGCTGCTCGAATGATACCCTATTAACCATTAGAGAGATCTTAATTTAATATCCAGTCGTTTAAATATAAAAATATATACGATTTATAAAAAATATAAAACGGAAAAAAAAACCGCGAACAAAAAATAAAATGTAAGAAAATATTTTTATATTCGATTTTATTTCAAGTCCACTGGATAACGGCTTTTAATGTTGGCGAAAAACTTCGCGGCCTATTAATATAAAAATTTCTTAACATTAACTGCTTTGTTTTTTTCGGTTGTTTATTTATTTTTTAATTAGGGATGTCTTTTTTTTTACTTTAGTTGACGCTGCAGATGTTAGATGGCGTTACTGTCGAATAACTAGAAGAACGTACTTTTACGCTTATTCGTGCATCGTACTGAGCGTCGTATTGACGTTGGTCGTAGTCGTCGATTTTAAAATCAGATACGATAGATTTCGCTACTATTACGATTTGTCGCAGGCGAGTTAAAAATGTAGCGAATCGATTCGACTTTTTATTTAAACGATATAATCGCAATTTATACATTTTTCTCTTTATTTACACGGATACGATTATATTCGCTCAAAAACGAATACATAAATAATCAATTAAAACCGAACAGGGATTACTTTTAGAAGTTTTCAAAATTATAACGAACGACTAGAAGCAAGAGAATAAAGCACTCTGTCAATATTTTCGTCCGATTTTATTTCAGAAATTTTATTCTCATCTAACATTTTTAGGGCGCTACGACATAATTGTATGTTTGTATGAAAATAAATAAATACATTATATATATATATATATATATATATACACGTTCAAATACATTTAAAAAAAAAATGGGGATGCCTTTACAGCTTGCCCAACGTGATACTGTAATAATTGCTAACTCATATTTCTATAAACTCGGTCAACTTCTCTAAAAATATCGCTATGTCAGGGAACAGATGTAGATTCTCAATATGAAGAAGGGACAATACGTTATAAGGAGGGCCATTACGAGACGCGCGCAGTAATTTAAGATACAGTTCAGAGCGTAATGTTGTTAAAGAAAGGCATTCGAAGAACACGTGATCAGGATTGCAAATTGCACTTCCAGCCTGTACAGGGCGGTATGGAGTTTCTCTAAGTCGGTCCGGCAACAAGCAATGCCCAAACCACAAGCTGCTGATAAGTACAATTCCTCTCCGCTAAATGTTTTTAAAAAAGTAGAACCATGGAAATCTAGGGAGAGACGGTTGCAATTGGTAGTACCTAGTAAGAGGCGACTGCTCTATACACTCCATATACGTCTGTTCCCAGCGTTCCTTATGTTCTCCGACTGTGTAAAATGCATGATATCAAGAACTGAAACTTAAGAGAATACTACACCATTAGAAGAGCCCCCTTTAGGTAGTGAATCTACAATTTCATTGTTGAGGATTTCTGGATGTCCCGGTACCCACAAGAAAGACACAAATATACTTAAATTTTCCAGTTGATTAAGTTTCAACATGATGAATGAAATCAATGAATCTGACACTTCCCTATGTTTTCTATAGCCTTCAAAGTACTTTGTGAGTCGGTGATAATGAAATAACTACCTGGAAGATTAGCATCAATTAGAATGATAAGGGGAAAAAATACTGCCACACATTCAGCTGTTATAATATTAAACGTAAAAATTCAGATTGCATATATTTCAGTCCTAAAAAGTACACAAAAATTAGTGGATGGATGTCGAACCTTGATTAATTTACTATTCTTTGAAAAAGGCTTTTACATTTGCAAATTACGAATTTTTTATATATATTTATATATATATATATATGTGTATGTGTGTGTGTGACTGTGTATAGATACATTTTGTGTACGTAGTATTAATACATGACGTTTTTTTATGTCTTATTTATTTTTTATTATTTTTAAAATAACAATCGTATATTTCAGGAAAACTGTACGTATAAAGGTGCATAGGACCGTTAATGACTTAAAAAAAATAAATGAATAAAATGTATGGTATAGGTGAATAGAAAAATTATATATGAATTAATCTATGTATATATTGTTTATATATTCATAAACGTATAAATAAGTATTTTAAGTAGGAAGTCCTTTGCAAGTGTGCTTATATTTAAGGGCAACAGTCAGGATGATAAAATATAATCCCAACCATCATACACAAACTTAAAATTTAAGAATATTATATAATTTAGTTTATATTAAAAGGAGAGAAAAAAATAAGCTTTTAATCGATAGTTAACCCAACATATATAAGTTTAGTAGTTGTGTTTGTATGGCCAGAAATAATTTTAAGTAGTTTAATATTTTCAAACGGCTTTGGTTCCCAAATAGAATAGATTTGCACTTTTTGATCAACGAAAGACAGAACTTCAACAAAGTTCTCCTTGAGTTTTTTACATATTATTTCTACCTCATTTAGATTTGTATATTTAGTGATTTTAAAAGATATGCACTGATCATCAGCATATCAAGTGTGTGGGTATATTTAGTGAATTACAAAAGTCTTCCATGTCATGGTGTACCTTTGAATATAATATATTCACAGTGTGGGACCAGCATAGAGCCTTGTGGAACTCCACAACTGGTTTCTTAAAAGCTACACGATTTATTAATCGCCATGCGAGAAAATTTGTTGTTTTTTTTATAAGGCCTGGCTGTACGTACCATCTGACCACTGAAGAAACAAAAATAAAACGAATGAATTAGATTAAACTAAAAGAAGAGAAAAAACTATAACATATTAATGTAGCAAACTGGGAGTTCTACCCAAGAATAACTTCTCAAGCAAATCCGTACGTCTATGTTCGAACCACCTACCGCTGAAAAATAAATGGTTAATATCTTCCCTAAAATGAACGCTACTATGATTGGTACAATGAATATAGGAAGGATTTACAAGATTGAAGTTCAAATGTACTCTAGAATGACCAGAAAGTAGACTACATATGACATTGATAAATCTGCGGAGAGTTGTGATCGGAATAACAGAAGGAAGGTGTTTGAATCAGAGTATACGACGAAATTCACAGTTTAACCTTGGAGCGGTCGCGTGGTGTCGAAAAGACATTGCATGCTTTACTTTCATCTGTAAGTTGACTATTTTTCAAATTATTCATTCACCGTTCAGTGCAACTTCTTGTTTATGTCTGTTGAACATACTACAGCGATGTTTGCCATATGCTGTTAATAGTTACTTAGTTATACCAACAATTCGAACAACAGAGCGCGCTATACGTCTAATCAACATCACGCGACCACTTTCGTTGTTGGTTTACATCGCAATAACAACACGTGCCACTAGTCCAGTAAACATTCTGAATATATTTGGTTTGGTCGTTTGTGTTGCGTTTTTCTGTTAATCTGAAGAGATTACCTAGGTAAGTGAAATTTTGTTTTTTATTTTGAAAAAAATGAGTTTTTCGAAACTACGCAATTCTGAAATATGAAACTTACTTTTGGCTGATGAGGAAGTTGATATTGAATCGAATGACACTTGTTCAGAGACCTCTGATCACTTGTCTAGTGCTGATGAACAGAGTTTATCAAGTGGTTCGGACGATATAGATGTGGAATCAGAGGATGATGTTTCGTATTTCACTGCTCGAGAATGGCGCAAGACACGCAACAACCGGATGATAAATCAGCAGCATAATATTATAACTCACCTTCCTGGGGTGTGAAGAAATGGAAAAAATGTTATATCATCTCTTTCGGTTTGGCACCTTTTCATTTCGAAAGATACTATTGAGAAAATTGTTCTTTGCATGAACCAGTTTATTGAAAATCAAACCAACAAATATTCTAGACGCTGTGATTGCCAAATAACGGATTCAATCGAAATTTCTGCTTTGATTGGCTTGTTATATATAGCTGGTACTCTGAAAATGTCACACACACATTTGGATGACTTGTATGCTTCAAATGGGATCGGAATTCAGCTATTTCCAACTGCTATGCCGCTGAAGAGGTTGAGATTTCTTTTGCGCTGTTTACGATTTGATGATGACAAAACATGGGATGTTAGAAAGGCAGTTGACAAAGCTGCCCCCATCAGAGAGGTGTTAGAAATGTTTACAAATAATATCAAGGAACCTTATTCAGTGGGTGAAAATGTGGTTGTCGATGAGATGCTCACTTCATTCCGTGGAAAATGCCCTTTTCGACAATATATGAGAAATAAACCAAACAAATATGGCCTCAAATTCTATGCCCTTGTGATTCAAAAACTTTTTATATATTAAATCTGGAACTTTACGTTGGAAAGCAACCAGAAGGACCGTACCAGGTTTCAAATGCTGCATTCGAGGTAGTAAAACGGCTTATACAACCTTTATCGGGATCTGGAAGAAATATTACAATGGACAACTGGTACACAAGTGTACCGTTAGGTACTGATCTGACAAAAAATCATAAACTATCTATTGTAGGAACTATTCGATCAAGTAAAAAGGAAATTCCTCAATCATTTGTTAACACCAAAGGACGGGCGGAATATCCAAGTCTTTTTGGTTTTTCTGACATTGCAACACTGGTTTCATACATACCAAAAAAAAATCGTAAAGTTATTTTGCTTTCTAAAGACATAACGCGACTACATTTGCTACGAAACAGGGCTAGCCTAATCCAAGGTTAATAAGATTATAGGTTTTACCTTTGATTAAAGAATTATGCATACTTTCAACCCAGTCAGTTTTAAAGGTTCTCCTAATCATGTCATACAGGTCGATGAAGGGAATATATGGAAAACGATCTCCAGAATTAATAGCACTTTTCGCCAAAGTATCAACTCTGTCGTTCATGGAGATGCCACATTGACTAGGTATCCATAAAAAAACTTCAAGTGATCTCCATGTTTAGTGATAATCAAACATTTCTCCTTAATTTCTAAAACGAAAGGGTGAGACTTATAATTAAAACTACTGTCTTGAATACCCAAAAGTTCACTAAGGCTACCGGAGCAAATAACAAAATTTCCAGAACAAAAAGAAGTTTTATAATATATTCACATGCCTTATAGATCGTGTACAGCTCCGCTATAAATATGTAGGTCTCGGGAGGTAATGAAAACTGCTGTATAAATAAATTCGGAATGAAAAACGCAGCACTCCTTAGATCCATTGGTGAAAATCTGAATATATCACTTTGTTTCAGCGATAAAATGGAAATGAGCATTGCCTAATTCGAAGGGTAAATTAAGTTTAATTTTTGACATGTGTGAATATCAATGTCTATATTAATTAGATTGGTGTCGTAGGGAAGGTTAAAATATACAGAGGGAAAAACAGGAATGAGTGCAGGTTTATATGCAATATATCGGGAAACTCGTTTGGCAGAAGAGGAATTTTGGAGTCAACAAACTTCCAGTTACTGAAAAAATACAGGATATTATCTAGGAGAGCATGATTTTGGAGATTGCAGTATTTGGTTAAGTATCTGCCAGGAATATTCTTCTAAAATGTAATGATGGAGACTAAGTCTCGATTTGGAGGCATACTACAGGGCAAGAACGAATTCTTGTTTTTATTTCGATATCACTTCTACCTTTACGTGTTACTGTACTTCCTCGATATTCGAATTACTAGAGTTGCCGTTGTCTATTTTCATCCGTATTTTCTTTTCCCTGTTTGCAGCTACTAATATTTTTGTTTTTCTTTTATTTATTTTTAATTTTATTTCTTTTACATTTTTTTTTAAATACTTGTTATCGGAGTTGTTGTTCATTCTCCGCTATTAAAGCAATATCATCCGCATATCTCACGCAATGTATACTCCATTTATTTTTATTCCTCTAGTTTTCTCTTTCATCTTATTAGCTACTTTAAAAACAGATTTCCTCGCGCGGAGATTAATGAATCGTGTAGTGGAGTTCCAGAAGTCTCTGTGCTCGGTCCCACACTGTGGAATGTATTATATGAAAAGGTACACCGTGACATGGAAGACTTCTGTAACTCACTAAATATCCCGCACACTTGATATGCAGATAATCAGTGCATATCTTTTAAAATCACTAAATATACAAATCTAAATGAGGTAGAAATAATATGGTAAAAAACTCAAGGAGAACTTTGCTGAAGGTCTGTCTTTCGCTGTTCAAAAAGTGCAAATCTATTCTATTTGGAAACCAAAGCCGTTTGAAAATATTAAACTACTTAAAATTATTTCTGGCCATACAAACACAACTACTAAACTTATATATGTTGGGTTAACTATCGATTAAAAGCTTACCTTTCTTGTCCATCGTGAAGAGGTAAATACAAAATGCAAGGGCGATTGTTTATTAAAAAATTTGGACAACATTAAGTCAAGATTGCGCTCGTCTAAACACAATCCTATAAATATACACTTTCATAACCGCCCACAGTTTGATAATGAAAACTGCAAGAAAAAAATACAAACACGGTTTTCATCGAAAAAAAAAATATAGACATATAAATTAAAGTTCATCGATTGTTGTGAACTTTGTTAAAAAAAAACTGGCTAAAATACCGGGCTAATAAAAAAAAAAGTTAAGTATTTTTATCAAGCGGTGAAAAATACCGGTAAGCTTTGGCTCATTTATACACAGAACGATGTCGTCTGTAGTAGTTCAAGCGATAACCGAGTTCCATTGTGCAGACTTCAGCTTGGGAATTATTACATTATATGAAAATTGTTTAACGTGACAATTGCGCGCTTTGTGATACGAATATAGTAATGGATTCCGTTTACTGGGTCTCGTTTCGATGTCTCTATACAGTTGAATAATATCCGTTTGAAATTAATTGCGAACCAGCCGTTAATGGTATTAAGTTTTAAACTACGATAAAGTCTGCGAAATTGACTATTACCGCGAGTACTCTAGTAAATTGCGCATATATATTAGGTATCGTTGTTGGGGGGGGGGGAACAATCGTCACACATCACTTATTGTCCTTATTTAGTTTATATTACTCGGAAACAATTATTCTTTATGTCTGCAAATATTTGCTTCACGACTTGACATAATTGAATTACAATCGTTAAATTTTCCATTTATATTCATTCCTAGCTAACCGAATGTTATCCGACGAATTTTAATTATTCATAATTCTATCGAAATGTATACACACATATTATTTTGTACGGAAATTCTAGACAATGCTAATCAACATTTTTGCAAAAGCAATTATACAGGTGCAGCACGTTATTTAAATCACAGTTGCGAGGGCTACTTCTTTTGGTCGTTGCCGAATATACAGGTTTAGGTAGGCTAATTCGTATTGCCATTATTAATTAATGAATCGACAAATTTACTGTTTGGAATACCTTTACGATCCGGTCACTCGCAAGAAGGACATAAATACTCCCGCACGTTCTGAATTATTAAGCTTCAGCATAAATAATCCGATTAATGTATCCGACGTATTCCATTTATTATCCATAGCCTTCGCGCCATACTTTGTGAGTCAGTAATAAAAAGATAATTCCGATAAATAGTTCATTAAAGAATACCGAATCATTTCTGCACGATACTAACGTTGAGAGCTGCCGCACCCGTTTCCCCTCTAGTTGATTTCGATCAATCTATATAAAATCTGAGAGTTGTTGAAATTACAGGTTGTACACTTTCGGCAAAATGACATAGATGCACTGGTCGAAAACACCGGTTCGCGAGAACTTTTTTCGTGGAAACGCGGGTTGCAAATAATTGCGTTTATATGTTCGTGCATCGAGAAATGAAACGTTATTTAGATTTTTCTTTTAATCTTTAATTTAAATTAAAAGGCGATTTCAAAAGGTTAATCGAATTAATGATTTTTTCCTCATCTCTGTGCTCGCATTAATAGGTAAAGGGCGTGTATGTGTGTGCGTGCTTTCTGTGTTGTGTGTTATATATAACCTCACCGTTCGGAGTGATTTCAACACCTCCTCGGAAAATAAAATTTACCAGCGCCGCTGGAACTTTGTACGCAGGTATATTCTTAAACTTACCTCGGCTATTTCGGATCTCTTCATTTCGCGATTTTGTCCGTGCACAGGTGTTAATTCGAGGTATTATCGATATCGTTACAGCGGATATAATTAATAATAATTCCGACGAAAGCGGTAGTCTATCTGACTAATATTATAAATGCAATCATATTATTAGGATATTATCCTAAAATGTGGAAAACATCTAGCATCATTCCTATTTCCAAACCAGACAAAGATAGTTCGCTAGTACAAAATATAAGACCAATAAGTCTAATTAGCAATGTCAGTAAAATATGCGAAAAAACGATTTTACAAAGATTAAAATCTTATTCCAACGAGCGAAATATCTTAAATGAAACGCAGTTTGGGTTTAGAAATCACCTATCAACGGTTATGCAACCCGCCTTACAGATCATATCGCTGATCAGTTTAATCAAAATAAATACACCGGGCTACTACTGTTAAATGTAGAAAAAGCTTTTGATAGTGCATGGCACAATGGCATCATTTATGAAACGATACAGTACGGATTTCCTAAATATCTTATATCGATCATAAAATCCTATTTATACGCTAGACTTTTTACAGTACAATTAAGTAATACATATTCTAACCTCAAACTAATCTCGTCTGGCGTTCCACAGGGTAGTATTCTTGGGCCTTTTCTGTATATATTGTATATAAATGATCTACCACATATAAAGGGCACGAACACTGCGTTATATGCAGATGATACTGCAGTGTTTACTTCTTCTTACCGGATTGACACCATACAAAAAAGACTTATGGATAGTTATAATAAACTATACAAATATTATAATAAATGGAAAATCAACAACCAAATAACCGAGACCATAGTTTTTACTATAGACCTCAAACAGAACATTCTATAAAAATATCCAATGAACAGCTATACTGGAAATCATACGTTAAATATCTCGGTCTTATACTTGATAAAAACCTGACACATTTTCAAAGCACATTAATCGCACTATTGAAAAAGCCCATACGAGACTATATAAATTATTTCCTATATTCGATAAGAAATCAAAAATGATTACAGCCGACAAATATTTAATTTATAAAACTTATTTTATGCCATTACTATTATATTCCTGTCCAATCTGGTGTAGCGTAAGCGACTTTGAACAAATTACAATTATACTGAATGCTCCAATTTACACGAGAGTATCAGAAATGCACACTAAATTAAAGCATCCATACATATCTGAAACTGTAAATAGCCAGTCCAACAAATTCTATGTAAAGTGTAGTACTAACCCGCATGCCGTAATAAGGAAAGTCGGCAATTACACACGACAATCACTCCAACTACAATACAAAAAATATAAACTGCATGGTTACCTAACTCGAAACCACGCTATACATTAAATTTTATTTATTATCTTAAGCTATATAATAAGAATTATGTACACGAAAATATGTATATGTATAAGAAGATGCGTTATGTGTTTCACTATATATATATACATTAAATGGATAAATTAGTAAAGTTAAGCAGGGTTTTTATTTGTATTTTTTCCCCGCAGTTGTTTTTCTTATTCCTATATTAGTATTAATATTAAATCAAATATCGCACAGTATGAGCAATTATGTAAGCTCGGTATGTGTACATAAATGGGAATTGTAATTTATTTATTAAGCTGAAATATACTTGTTATTATTATTATTATTATTATGTATTCTTCTTGATTCGGGTATTGCTTAATCATCATGTATGAATTCCGCTATCTGATGGAAGGAATTCCGATCTCTTGACGCTTTGATTAGTTCCTCTGAATTCCAGTCCATATTTTAATGTTGTCAAGCCAACAGATCCTTCTTCTTCCCGGTTTGCTTCTACCATCGATCGTTCCCACTAATATTCCACGTGTGTATATATGTATGTTATTTTTCTAATATTTAGCGTTTATTTCGATTGTTTCTATTTTTATACAGTTTGCATCATGCGTGTGATTTACATTTGTACGTGCGATCATAATGTATGCGTCGTGAGTGTATATGTTTTATTCGCCTTTTCCGCATGAATATTTATATTAGCTATTAAAAACATTAAGAATGTGCAGCACGTGCATCACTCGCGTATCCTTACTATTTAAATAAATAAAGTTCTTTCTTCTTATTTTTTTAAAAATACATATATGAATGCATGTGTGTATGTATATAAAAGAGCAAAACACGTTTTAAGTAAAAAATCAACTTTTATTATTACAAAATTTAACGCATATCGGTAATTTTTATTTATTTTTTAATATGTCTCGTATACATAAATCAGAGTATAAAATTAATTTGTACTATTACTGTATAACAAAACAAAAATACTCGTCTATCTTACTTTTGTGACTAGCGATTAATTGTAATCCGAGTTGTTGGTGAATAATTTTCGAGAAAAAATTTTTCAAGAAAACATATTCGTTCGAAATTTGACTAACACGCGTCACGTTGAACACATTGAAGCATTTCGCGAATATTTCGATAGTTCTAATTCTACTAACGGTAATTAATATATTAGCTACAAACTTCGACTGATTTTTTTGCAAAGATTATAAAATATCAGTGTAAAATCACAGAAAAGAGACTTAGTTTTGAAACATTTTTGTTCTTCCAAGATTCAGCGTAAAAACCAATTAAAATAATAATTTAATATTTTAAATTAAATTAAAATTCGTGCTTCGTAAGCGTATAAATGAAAGAGTTTGTAAACTCACACGCGCGAATATACACAAACGCGTACAACATCAAATTGGAACAATATATATATATATGTTTTTTAAAGTTCAGTTTACTCACATAGAATTTGATAATAAAGCTACGAAATGTAATTTTAAAACCTTCTTCGGTCCCGTCAAATATAACCTAATATAATTAATGTGCTATATATATATATATATATCCCCGCCGGAGGGTACTTCGTACCTTCCGGGCCGGAGCTTTAACCGGAACGGGGCGCGTCCACAGGTGGCGGATAGTGGAACGGCCTACACATACGTAGGTTAGCTGCGAATAAGACGTTAGTCAAATAAGCAGTCGCGGACCAAAAGCGGCTACTAGAGGAAAGCCTCAGGTAGGTGATTCCAGTAAGGACAGGGCAATGAGACAAGAGTATGGGCAGCTTGAGGAGCTGCCTACTAAAAGTCCACAAAATCCTACGTCTGTCTCACCCTCAACGAGGTTTGGTCGCTGTCAAATACACCGCTACCTTCTCAGTAGCAAACTGCTGCCTCGCGGTCAGAATCTTTATCCAGAGGCTACCACCTCGAATAAAGTAGTAATTTCTCCCTCCTGATCTATCCTTTATTCTTCATTAGTTTCTTCTCATATTTCTTTCCGTTTGTGCCCGCGCATTAATGCATCAGCTATTATGTGCCAGTTGTCTTGGTCTAGCCTTTCTACAGAAGCGCATTTAGTAGCTGAATGGGCAGCAGCGGAGTTGCTGCGTAACAACTCCGATGTTTCTGTATGTGTAAATGCACCGTTAGCAAACTTCCCAGAATCCTTGTCCTTTTACCTTATCCTTTGCTCTCTCCCCCTTAAAAAGCCCGTACGGCGATGAGATCACAAGCGGTGGTAGCATTATCAAAACAGCTAGAAATGTATGATATTGATGCAGCAGCTGTGTGTGAGACGAGACTATTTGGAAACGGCAGTATTTATGAACCGGTAGGCGACTATGTGCTATTTTGGCAGAGTTATCCGACGTCAGTATGCAGATTTCATCACTCTCGGCCCTGTAACGTATGGAGCGAGATTAATGAAATTAACACTGATAGGATGAAACCATCATTCACGTCATCAGCGCATATGCAACGACAATGGACTCGGAGGATAACATGAAAGATGTTTTTACGCTGATCTATTTGCACGTATGGGCAATATCTCACCGAGGGAACGATTATTCTTGCTAGGAGACTTCAATGCACGAGTGAGAAATGATACACAAGTTTGGCCTCGTGTGATAGGCAGTCGTGGTCTTAAAGGCACCAACAGTAACGGAGAACTACTCCTGTAATTGTGTGCGAGTCTGCATTTAGTAATAACGACCGCATTGTTTGAATTAAAATCTATATATATAATGGAACATATGGATTCATCCAAGATCCGAACATTGGCATATGATTCATTTCACCATCGTATACGTCGGGAGCATACAAGCGAAATAAGTATTATCAGAGCAATCCACCGATCATAGACTGGTAAGGATCAAGAGATGTAAGTTATCTAAACGTTACGCTAAACTATGATCTGATCATTTTGATGTCGCTGCTATAAGAGCTGCTGAAAAACGAAATGAATTTAAAAAACTTCTTGACCAGACGTTTGCTACGTTGAATACTAATGGTATAATAATGGTGTTAAAGAAACGTGGAAACGGATAAAAGATGCGATAATCGAGAATTGCAAGAAAGTTCTCATGAAAAAGGAATGAAAACAACAAGACTGGTTCGACGAAAATGACGAGGATATTTCCATAGCTCGTAAAAGGCAAGTCTTTGTTAACTGACAAAATAATTTGAGCGATATATTAAGCAAAAGTTTTCAAAAATAAAAGCAAAAGTTCAGAGAATAACGCGTAATATAAAAAATAAATGATGGGAAGAAAAAGCACCTACAATTTCAATCGTGCGCTGATGCAGGCCACTACAGGTACTTTTTTGCAGCGATGAGTTTTTGGTCCGCATCCATATGTGAAACTAGCTTTAAGAAACCAAGCTGAAGTCTCGAGGAGCAGATGGAAATATCACTTTGAAACAGTGTTAAATAACAATACCGAAGTAGACGTGTCTGTGCTGAATGAAATACAAAATTTCCCGGCGGTGATCACAGACTTGCATGAGGATATCAAGCTAGATAAAGTGAAGAAAGCATTAAAACAGATAAAATCAGGGAAAGCCGCCGGGTTGGATAGTATACCGCCCGATATACTTAAACTGGAGAGTGAAAATATGTTAAATGCACTCTATAATTTGTTTTCATAACGATATGGAAGGATAAAATTGTTCCTGAAGACTTTCAGCAAGTAGCCATAATTCCGAAAAACAAGGGGGATAGATGTGAGTGTAATAATTATAGAGGAATAGCCTTGCTTTCGGCATTCGGTAAATTATTCGCTAGGACTATGCTGAATCGAATGAAAATACAGTAATCCATGGAGGTTGTAGAACTGAATCGTTCGGAAGCAACTATGATGTAAAGCAAGGATATGTTCTGGCTCCATCATTATTTTCGGTGTATATATATATATATTTTGTATACCATGTAATATTCAAGATGCTGCAAATTGAAAAAGTAGAAATGCGGTGCCGAGTTGATGGTGGATTTTTTAGTACTCGTAGATTTACGAAATAACTGTTGAACTTTTTGACCTACAATACGTTGACGATTGTGCTGTGGTGGCACACACCCTACAAGATCTGCAGGACGCTATTGATGTACTAGTAAGAGTATACAAAATATTTGGCTTATCGATAAACACGAAGAAAACAAAAATGCTAGTGCAGCTCTCCCCAACGAAAGACATAGACAGCGAAGTTGTTTTAAAAATAGATGATATACCAATAGAATGCGTGGAAAATTTGGTACTACCTTGATAGCCGATTAAATGACAAGACCTGCCTAGACAACGAAGTTCAGAGCAGAATACAGGCAGCTTCGGCAGCAATTAATAAGCTAAATGGGAGAGTATTTAGAAATAAACATATATTGATACCAACCAAACTGACTGTTTACAAATCTATCGCCTTACCAACATTGTTGTATGGTTCGGAAACATGGGCACCATATAAGAGGAATATACGAAAATTGAAGCAATTCCAGCAACGTATTTTGCGAAGAATTTTACGCATACGCTGGCAGGATATCGGGCGTCGAATATAACCGTGCTACAACGAGCACACGCTACATCGATCCATCTACCGCTATAAAGAAATAATTTGAGATGGCTCGGACATGTAGCAAGGATGAACTATAACAGGCTCCCCAAACAAATACTTTTCAGCCAAACGACGTTCGGTACAAGTTGGGCGTCCTCGCTAGAGGTATAGGGATTATATGAGGCTTGTACTCAGTGAATGCGGTTTAGAGCTCGGAAGATGGGAAGGAATTGGCTCAGGATCGAGCAACCGGGAAGCGTATATTGAAACATGGTCTTGGTATCGCCAAAAAGAATATAGAAACAGCGGCCGAAAGTAAACAGCGAAAACGTCAACATGATGTCGCGGAAAAGTACAGCTCGTCGGAAGACGTTTACATATGTAACGATTGTGGAAAGCGGTGTACCGCCAAAATTGGACTTATCAGCCACCTTAGAAAGCATAGATAACGGTGCCTCATACTCGATACCGAGTGGGCTGAATGAATAATATATATATATATATATATATATATATATATATATATATATATATATATAATGCTAATAGATTTTGACTCGGAACATCTATACAAAATAAACACTATTACGAATTTTGATACTTTCTGTTTTGATGAGATGTTCCAAGAAAACATAAGTAAATAATGCATACATATATACCGTACGTTCCAACACATATACGACATAAAATGCAAGATATACACACACACACACACACGCTCGCTCAAAGCCGATTATTATGGGATAAAATGTATATACTTATGCAAACACATACATACATGCACACATACATACATACATACATACATACATATATATATATATATATATATATATATATATAATGTAGAGTTAATTTTGCAAGCTTACGAGAACGTGTATAATAAATTTTTCGGTTCGATTATTTTTTTAATTAACGTAATTAACCCATCCGGTTTTTTTGCTAGTATTATTTTGGCCTTCGATTGTATCTAATTTGGCAGTACTGTTTTCGTAACTCCGGCTATATTATTATATTAGGGTCAAACTAACGTATCGAGTACATGCTTCGGCGTATATCGTTCGTTATTTCCTTTAGGACACGTACTAAGAAGCGTGCTATCGGTTTGGATCGTTTTCAGTCGTGCGTCGTTTGTATTACACGACGGTGATAAAAGTAATATATCTTTATTATTATGAATATTATTATGAATATTATTATAAATATTATGATTATTATTAATATTATTATCGTTATCGTGGCCGTTATAAAGTGGCGGTAAACGCGATTTCGGATGCTCGATATTGTTCAGTTCGTTTTGTAATTTGTTCAGGTAACATTTTCTCGAATTTAGAACGTCTTGCATTTCGTTCAGAATAACGGAATTACGTTTAAATTCGTTCTCGCTTTGATCGGACTGATTTTTCAACTGTTCCAAACTGGCCGTTAAATCAGCGATCAGTTTGTCATTCTGCTTGCATCTTTCGACATTTATGTACAAACGAACCAGATTTTCTTCGACTTTTTCGATTTTTTTATTAACTTTGACAATTCGTTCGAAAAGTTGAACTTTATCTCGTAATCGTTTGGTTTCCGTTTCGTAATCTTCTTCGATAGTAGCTTGTTCTGGCGTCGGTATGGTAAAGACTCTTCGTTCGAATTCGTATTCGTCTTCGTCTTCCTCTTTAGAATCTTCACCGGTCGGTGTAGTGGTACATTCAGAACTAGGCGTACATTCGGTAACCATTCCGCTATCGGCTTTATCGTCTTCTTCGTTTTTCTCTACGCTTTCCACCGACGTCGATATTTTATCATTATTATCATCATTATTATCATCATCATTATTATTATTATTATTACTATTAGTGTAATTTTTATTATTTTTATCTTGATTATTGTAATCGTCGTCTGCGCCAAGGTAGGTTTCCAACAGATAATTCCGACCGAGTGATTTCACTCGATTACGATGTTGTTCGCTTTCGAAAAATTCTATTTGACTTTCTTTGTCGCGTAATTTCGAAATTTGATTTTGTATCGTTTCACCTTGTAACAGGATCAGTTTTAATAATTTTTCGATATTCTGCGTTTTCGACAATTGCGACAATCGTCGCGGATGAACCGTCTGTCCGTATTTGCCGCAATAGGCGGTCGCGTCTTCGACTTCGTCGCCGGTTTTATCGTCAGCATAACGATGACGTCGTCTTCTACTACGATGTTGTCTTCCGCGTTTCCGATTACCGCAATAACCGACGATCGGACTGCTTCGGCCGCTGTCGTCGTTTTCGGTAAGAGCGGAAATTTTTTTCAAGGACAGCTTAACATCTTTCCAATCGTTCCCCCAAGTTTTCCACAATTTCAACAGACGAGTATCGCCGTTTAACGGTCTTTCGACGCGAAACCATTTTTCTACTAAAGCGTACTCTTTATCCGGACGACCTAACAGCGTGGCGACCACTTCGTCGACGGTCGTTCTCTTATCGACACCGGTCACCCACAATTGCTTGCCGGATACCCAAATAGGAATTTCCGTAGTCATACCTGGGAAAAAATAAAAGATTTATTACGAACTACTCGTGTAAATAAATTAGCAACAATTAGAAAATTTAAGGAACGAAAGTCAGTCTTGATTTTTTTAATAATTATTTTTTTTTTTGTCCTATATCGGTCCACCACTGGAGCCTCTTCCCAATCTCTTTACTTCGTTCCGGTTCTAAGTTTTCTGAAACTAGTTCTCCTCCCGTTACGTTGGTTACATCGTCATACAGACGAGTTTTCTCTTATCAAGCGGCTAGAATTTCAACATCAAATTTGTCCTTGCCCAGGTCCAGTTCAGTATGACCCACAAAGTCCGTTCTTCTTCCATACTGGAGTATTTCGATTCCGGTCGAACCGTCCTATATTAACATTAATCCTTCCTGCTCTACTTATACCCTTACTAACTTTCTAATATTTGTTTTTGCGAACGCCCATGTTTGTTGTAAAGAAATATTCTGTCCATCGGGGCAGAAGTAAAACTTAAAGACGATGTAAAATGCAATATCATAGAACATAAATTTTAATTCGATATATTAAACCCAACGTGTACATTGTGCACAATGAACCCTTATGTAACGAACTCGCGATGTTGTACAAAATTCACAAAGAAAAGGAACGCACCTTCTACTATGCTTAAATCTATGTATCGATGACTCAAATGTTTTCGTTCTCAAATCTACGTCGTTGTACGAAATAACGGATATGCGCGCATGCGCAGGAGAAAATACGAACGTGCAATACATTTTTGCACGTATATAAATATATAAATATATAATAATGTTATGTAATACGCAGATACAGCTAAATACCTATGTATCACATTAAAACTTCGTTGGGAAGCTCATTTTTAAAACAGAAAAAAGGAGTTGGAAATAAGATATGAAAAACTACATCATACGACGGGTAGGCCCGTTATATAATAAAATATTCATATAAGAACAAATTTTGAACACCGTCTGGACCTACGTTATACAGTTATAGGGGAATGTTCTAAACGTAGCGATAGATATATTATACAGGCTTTCTAAAATAAAGTTTTTCGAAAGCACCGTATTATGTAAAAAATATACACATGTATAAAAATCTACAGATCGTCGTGCTCGATGAAGTAACTAAAAATTTTTGCTACATGTCACTGAATAATACTTTTATTTGCCGACGATCTTAAAATTTATCACTAGCTGACTGTGAATCTTTACAAACAGATCTCTAGATAAGCTGGTTTTGCGGAGCAAAGAAAATCATTTACCTTTCGATTATGATAAATTCGTCCACATGAGTTTCTGTAGAAATAGAAATAGGTACTCATTACACGATGCATGGTAAGCAGATAATTAAAAAATCTGTGGTGCGGGATCACGAAGTTAATATTGATGACAACTTAAAATTTTCAATATATGTAAGCTATGTTGTTAATCGCTCTTAGAAAATGCTAGGTTTTATTATAAGAAATTCATTTAGAGATCCATGGACGCTACTGTCGCTTTATAATGCACTAGTAGTCATTTAAAATATTGTTCAAATAAATACATTAGGTTAATTGTCAAAGTTCAGTGTAAATTTTTGAAATATCTGTATTACCGTATATCAGGTATTTACCATAAATATATGAATTAGGATATATTAAGAAATATAATGGATGTGAGGTCTTTAGGAAAATAGACAAATTAAGGTTTCTTCATGATGTATGCAACGGTAGAGTTAATAGTAAGTATTTAACATCAACCGTCTCCTACATTATAGACCAAATATGCGATCGAATCGTTTCTTTAGTGAGCCGCGTGCACGAACAAATCTCGGTTTAAGTTTTCCGTTGTCGTCAGCTTTCCGCTTGTATAATTCTCTTTTGAACATATTTCCCCGTATGCATATATACTTTGATAATAGATATTTCTTTAATAAGTTGCTTCCCGAACATATTTTGCGATGAGAACAGGAGTTTCGTCTATTCCATCTGGATTGTTATTATGTGGTGTGTGTTTGGCATATGTGTTCCTTTACTAATGTACATGTAGTATATAAGGTTTATATTGTATTACTTTGTTAAACATTATTCGTCCGTTTATTTCGAGTAAGATTGTGTGAATGCGGTGTGAATGATGTATGTTTTAATGAGTGTGAGACTTGTGAATGCGTGTAGTTTTTTCTGGTGTGTTTAATGGGTGTGAGGCTGGTGAATGTGTTTAATGTATTTTTTTTTTGTATTTAATTTTTTTTATTTTTAATTTTATAATTCAGAAAAAATTATTCATTGTATTATTTTATTTATAAGCCTACACTATAATTGGATTTTAGCTGTTGTGTGACTTCATTAAATAAATAAATTAATTAATAAATAAATATATATACATAAAATTACGTAAACATTGGCATATTTGGAGCATAGACTCAAGAGAATAAACCCGTATGAACTAATACTAAATTAATTTGTAGATATATAACAGTTTTAAGAGTTATATACTTTATTACTTTGAATTAATATGTAAAAATCGAAATTCCATCGGGTAAATTTCGGTATTAATATTATTTATTTATCATTTGTTAAAGTTAACTTGTTTATCAGGCTATCTAGACTAGATTACAAGACAAAACTAGTACATAGAACACATAATTATGACGATTGTCGTAATATATTTATATATATATATATATATATATCCGTGCGTGTGTATGTATATATACATATATATATATATATATATATATATATATATAATTGAAAGTATGTCGGAATTATATGTGGTACAGTGATTCGTGATAGACGAGACATACAGTGTTGAAAGTGAAAGTTAAATGAAACTAAAGTGTTTGATTTGAAATGTCTGACTCGCCTTTAGGCGAATTATCAATCAGTAATTGAGTACGAAGATCGCGTAAACATAAATAAAACGCGTATTTTATTATTATTTATTATTATTATCGCTATTATTACCGTGAATTATTGTTAAATTAATATTTAGTTTTTTTTAACGGGTACGTGAGATACTCAATGGTTTGTGATACGTTAGTCACATTTTATAAATAATTTAAAATGTACAGACGTACACGCTAATAGTTTAAACGATTAGTAAAGAATTAATTGTATGCGTATATACGTGTTTTTGATTGTGCGATTTATGTGTTGATAGTTGATGTTTATACGCGTGTGTAGGTGTATATTTGTATGTATGAGAGAGATTTTTAAAACTACTTTTATAGGCGGAATATTACTTTATATTTTCATCCACACTTCCGATCGTTTTCTCTTTAGCCGTCTTCGTCAAGATGTCCTCCATGCGGTACATGAAATTTTAACGCTAACTAAATGTTTATTTTCTGGTTCGCGTGAGATATCTCAATTTTAAAAATATTTTATGCAATCGAAAATTATCTACAGTCGGCATTGTATAATAAACGCCTGTATAAAATTTATAATTTTTATCGTAACAAAATTTTATAACGTGCCACTAAAAAGGTAAATATTTCAGACACACCGAGACTTTGTACGTGAATTGAGGGAGACCATATTTAAAGCGTAATATTTGCAGATGACGAAGCATTAATAAAGAGCTTCAAATGACGCTAATTGAATTCGACGGACATTCAAATAAAACAGAACTAAGAATGAACTTGCATTAAAGTAATGATAAATATTCGAGGAAGCGTACGCGTGGAAAAACGAACAATACAGCGGTAGTAGAAACAGTCAACGAGTACGTGTATCTCGGACAAAATGGAAAATTACGACGGACGAGAAAAAGACGATGCAGACAGATATTAGTACGCGGGAGATGAGGCCAAAACTGAAGTGTACCTGGCCGCAACGCATAGTCTGAGGAAAGATAGATGGACAAAACGAATGTTAAAATGGTGGCCGCTTCGTAAGAGAAGAAACTTTGGCAGACCGCTGACTCGTCGATATGACGATATAACTCCGGTAGTAGCGAGACTGGATTCAGAAAGCTCAGAACCACGATATCGCAGGAAGAAACTGCAGTGTACTCGCATAGGATAAAAAAAAAACAACGAATTTTGTGTAAAAAATTGATAATACGGGACTGATGAAAAGGTTAATCGTGTTCCAGACAAGGTCTTTCAAAGAAATCAGTAGTCTCAGACTAGAGGCTCGCTTAATATACACACAATGTTTATTTATTTCGATGTTTTATAGAATTATTCATAATTATTCAATGTACACATTTTGTATTCATTCCACAGATGTTAGCATGCGAAAGGCCTTTAACGTACTGCACCCATTCTCCGGATAACGAGCTATCGCTTGGTATTTTTCGTTTCATATAGCGTATAATTATTTCTTCCACTTTTAAACGGTTCCGTTTTACATCCTACGTTGTCCGGACTATTAGAAATCAGTTTATAGACTTTTTTTCGGCTCGTAGTTTAGTCTACTTTAATTTTCAGCTACGATAAATTTTTCCAATAAGCTCCTTATTTTCAATACCGATGTAGATAAGATTAAACCTGTTTGTTTTTTTATAATTTAAAAAAAAATAGAATTAGTTGTATACGCCTATTATTTATTTTTTATAGCGCCGAGTGTAATTTTCGAGCCTACTATTACCGTACTGATGGCTTAACTGCGAGATGTAGTAAAAGAGGTGAAAGGAATTGTGTATACAATCGAGGGAATAGTGGAAGGACTATTGGACGGAAAATCGGGCGGACGAATATGGACAGGGATGGAGTTTTAAATCATTCGGAAAAATAAACGAATAGAAGAATTATTCCCTTGTACGGATATTTCGCACGCATAAACTCATAAACGCACGCGTGAGGCTATTAACCTCAGCTGCGAAAGAATTTTTCGAATTTATTGTTCTTACAAGTTGTTCGGAATTTACAGGGAACAACTATAGTTGGCGAAAATAAAACGCGACGCTCACACCGAACGCGAGTGTGCGCGTGTGTATTTTAGTGCGATTTGTCGTGTGTACACCTGCCACCCTTTATGTGATATTGTTCCGTTATGAACAAGAATGGGATGTAAGTATGACCCGAAAGTGATGCAAATATTTTTATTAAACTCGGTAATATACGTCGAGCATAACAACAACCACGTTCTACGAATATATCTATATATGTATATATATATAGATATACATATATATATATATATATATATATATATATATATATATATATATATATATATATACTTATGTTTGTGACTCAAGAAAATATTTGAGGAATATACCTTCCGGAACGTGACTGACCCGCCATAAGGCGATCAGATAAGGAGAAATATATTTTGCAGAATGTTTTATTATTTCGCGGGGATGTCTTTTTAGTACGCTGTCTGAATACGAAAATAATTTATTTACTATAGAAAGTTCATCCGTGAAAACTGTTTGGCGAATTAAGAAGAGAAACTGAAAACTTATTATCGACATCATCTAAACAGCAGCTGTATTTTCAACATTTTACGATCCTTTTATAGGTACACATACACATACATACATACATATATATATACATATATATATATATATATATATATATATATATATATATATATACGAATATAATTATATACGTAGAATGTGTGTGTGCATATATGTGCATACTTTCTGGCACACACACACATACATATATATACACATATACATGTGTAGGCTATATACTATACATTTACATAAATGTAGGATATATATATATTTATATTTATATATAGGATGCATTTATATATACATATTCAAGTATTCGAGATTTGTTACCTCCGAATGATTAGCAATTAAGCAATCGAGATCCTAGATCTATTACAATAACCTTAAAAAGGTTATCTACCACGACCTTTCATTTTTTGTTTTTGCAAAATCTTAGGCAACATATTCGCGATTGCTTTTTGTCGAAAGGAAATTATTATAGATGCTTCTTTTGTATTACGTATGCGATCCAGCTATCTGATGTTTAAGATTTTCCGTTCATGCGCAGGTTATCCTGATCCGTTTTACGTCTGATGGCCACATTTCCGATGTCAGAACTGGGGAAGTACACAGTGATTATACAGTTTCTTTTTCAACTTAATTGATATTTTTTTATTCCCGAATACACCGATTAATGTGCCAAATGCCACCCGCGACAACGATATTCTTCTTGAAACTTCCGCTTCCGCCATGTTCTTCTTATTCGCCGTAATTTAAATGTACTTGTCCAACTGTTCAATTTGCCCCGAATTTATCGTTAACCCTATTCGTATTACAGTGATTTATTTCAAATAATCCTATTCTACTAGAGCGCCATCTGTAAGTTACTAACGCTACTATGTCGTCAGCAAAACGGAGATGATTCAGGTATTTATCCTAATACCTGTCGAGTCCCAAACCAGACTCTCAGATAAATAATTTCAGGGAGATTATATCACCCTGTCTCACTCCTCGCTTTAAATGAATTTTCTCTGTTCTGTTCCGAAAGCTTATTCGCACTGTAGCAGTGCTGTAAATGTTTTCGATAATATTAATATATTCGTCGTTAATCCGTATGAGACTTAACAAGTTTAGTACTGCCCGTACTTTTATCGTCGAGTCGAACGTCTTCTCCGTTGCATATGAAGTTCCATATTATACGCTGTAAGAATACAAGGAATAAAAGAAGAAAACTCCACAGAATAAAAACCTGCGGAGAAAATAAAGATAACGGGAATATAGAAAAATATAAACTGTAATTGACACGATATTACGGTGGAATGCAAAATTAGAAGATAAAAGGAGAACATCCGTCGCTCGGACAATAGAATTCGGGAAATCCTTGGCTTTGAAAATAAAAATATACCGAACTGATTAAAAAGTAAAGTATACTGCCAGTTGCGACGTATTTAGCTGAAACACGAAACTATAATCAGACGAATTGTAGAATGACTTAAACGGCGCACGAAAGACTCACGCTTCATATCAGACTCCGACATCATTAGGCAGTAGTAGAAAATACATATTTTTTTTAAGAGATTATATATGTATTATGCTGAAGCACTGCTATATGAAGAGTCAGTGTAAAATGGTACGTTAGATCAACCTCGCGATGAATAATAATATCAAAAAAAAAAAAAAAAAAAATTAAGCAGGCGTAATCGTTGCGTTAACGGTAAGTAATTATCAACGCGAAGATTTGACGACACGTCCGGATATCTTGCGGTATGTTCACTCTTCGGAAACTGATACTGCGTGCGTAAGTGTAAACCAAAGAAAAAGGTTGTTCATGGAGATGATCGACGACCCGAATTACCGGATGAGTTCATTTTTATTTTGAAATTTAGTCTGATAATCGTAAATAATTGCAACGCATGAAGTTGGTGTATTATTAATTGTAAAAGAAGTTATATATATATATATATATATACATACATATATATATAAATATACATATATATATATATATATATATATATATATATATATATATATATATATATATATATAATAAAACATTAAGTTTATAGATGCCGATGAAACCGCAAAATAACTGGTCGATTGGCCTACATGTTTATGGTTACGCCTGAATTAAAAATAGTGTGTATATATATATATATATATATATATACACATATATAGTGTTTTGTAAACAAAAATTAAACTCGATCGAGTATGGAGAAGCGATTATTAGCACAGATGACGGAAGATGAGATCAGGAAATACAGTCTAGAATAGCGTGGGCGAAGGCCGCCTTTATTAAAAAGAAATCGCCGCTAACGTATGAAAACATGTAAAATATAGACCTAAGGAAAATATTAACAAAGATATACACGCTCGGAGCGTACTCCTTTGTACGATTCGGAAACTTCGAGACCGTGATTAAAGGACAATCGGAGGATTTCGGAATAGAGTGTTATAGAAAAGCACAAAAAATTAAATGAAAAACATGCGCCAACGCTCTGAAATATCGATGAAATGAGTTGAACGTAAGAAGGGATAAGGATAAATTGTCTCGTTTAATGTTGACTTCTTTTGTTTCAGATGTAGTAAAATGACGAAAATAGTTTCAAACAACTACGTTCCCACTAAGGTTTCTAATTGGTTGATATATATATATATATATATATATATATATATATATATATATATATATATATATATATATATATATATAACCAGTGGCGTAGCCAGACTTGGTTGAAGAGGGGGGTTCAAACAAAACTAAATTATAACAGTGAACCCGAGTTAAATTGAACTTTAAGCAAAATAACCGAAACTCAAGTAGATTAATTCCCAAACTCTAAGCAATCCAAATCACCGGAGTTATTTTTATATTTATTAGACGTCGAATATGTAATTTTATTAGAACCGATAGACGGCAGAAATATTTAACGTCACTGGAACACCCTAATAGAGTATGTTATTGAGGACAGAGGGAGATGGTTACAATAAATTTCGTGAAAAAATAAACGATAAATAATGATTTTAAATTTTTTGAAGTAATAGTATAATACTAAATTTAAAATTTAAAATCTATTTTTCCCGTTTTTGTATAAAATTCAACTAGTACCTCCTATATATTACAAAACTATTTATTTACTTCAAAAACGACGAAATTTAAATTAAATAAATGAAAATAAAATAAATAAAAAAATAAGTTTAAGAAATGCAAAACTGCATTTAACAACGAGTATATATTTTCTTATTATCAGCTTGATTCCAGGGGGGGGGTTTCAGACTTCCAAAACCAGCCCCTGGCTACGTCGCTGTATATAACGGCGTACTCGATGTTTAGCGTATATACGAGAGAGTTATTTTTGTCCAGTTTCAGTTATCAATGGTATCCTGTTACGAGAAAGAGTGGAACGTTATTTTCGACGTGAATCGATCACGACGGCGCAAAGGCAGTTTCGAAAAGAATTCAAAGTTACGCTGTATAAACCAGTACACAATCTCTTGTAATTTAATTTTAAAATTGTTTGAAAACTTTCGAGAAACCGCTTCTGCAACTGATAAAAAAAACGTCCTGGAAAAAACAAAACACGTTTCCTAACATCGATCGAGTTTAGGAGTTCGAGCGGCGATCATTCGGAGTCGCAGACGGCTCTGCTCGTCGTCATGTTGCTTCTTTAAATCTGTTGAGATTTCATCCTTATAAACTAGTAGTAGTAACTGAGGGGTATTCGAAAGTACCGACCATGCGCAACGAAAACTTTTTGCTGAAACGATGCTGAAAAAAATCGAAGACGAACGCCCGCTGTATAAAATTTGTTAAAAAATGTTTCGATAATGTACAGATTAAATAAGTGAAGGTGTGGACGAAGGGCAATGACATACCACGATCGATCGTGTATTCATTACTGACATACCTGACGCGGTTATAATTCTCCGTCTGGCGATATTCTATCGCACACATAAATACACACCGGTAAGCCGCGATTTTCATTATCGAGAAACAAAAGAAAATGAATGTGTGCATATACACGACGTATATATATATATATATATATATATATATATATATATATATGTATATATATATATTAAAAAAACGAGTAATGAGCGCCATTTTTATTTTAAGATTCGCGCTATCTTTGTACACAACAGTCGTTTTAATTAACTTCCTCTCGATCGTTAATTTAATTATTTTTATTATCTTCTGCAGGAATCGGATTTTTATTTTGTCAAATTTGTATTACAGAATCCCCGGTAACTTTAAAAGTACGACTGACAGAATTCTCGGAGATAGGTCGCAATTTAGTCGGACGCGTTGATTGTTTAACTCTTTTTCGAGGTGTAGAAGTGGCGACGTTATTGTACGTGACGGAAGAACCGAATGACTGGCGATATAGATGAGTCGTGGTCTCGAATTAAATACGGTAAGAACCGGCGTATTTCAGTCGATTCAATTTTACTTGGAAATTAAGAAAGAAAAATAGTTTTGAAGAAAACCTCGGAGCGGAATTATCACTAATGAAATTATATATGTGCGTGTATATATATATATATGTTGATGTATACGTCACGTTATAACTGAGGAAGTTTAATTACAATTCCAGGCTACCTCATAGCAATATGCATACGTGTATATCACGAGCACTCAAGCACTCCTATTAAATATATATATATTATCCTGGTTCGGTAGTTAAATGTAATACGGAGATTTTTAATGCGGTAAAGAAAAACTCTTCAGCTATAACGAATACTTTGAATGGCTTCTCGTCTGATAAATTCTTTCATTTTCTCTTTTTGTTTCTGCTCGCTGAGCTACGAATTTATTGGACCGTTTATTTTTCACGTCAGTTAAGATAAGAACGTAAACAACGCGAAACGACAATACCGAGAAAATAGGCTGGAAAACTTACAGACGTTATATCATCATCATCATCACCAACAACAACAACTTTGTTATAATTATTATTGTTGTCGTTAATTGTAGCAGTATCGTTGTTATTGGAATGGCAGAAATGCGATACTTGTTAGCAGTTAGTTTTTTCCGTATAATTTCGCTTTTTTTTATTTATTTTATTTTATTTTCCTATATAAATATAACGGGCGTTTGTTTTAATTCGGTTAATTAACTTAGTTTACTATCGGTACTGTTTTTAAATAACAACGATATATAATGGATAATTTTTTTCTTTTTTTTACTAAATTATTCACGCGACGGAAAGCTCCAGTAACTAATAGTACTACGCCAGAGGTGGAATGTGGACATTTGAAAAAGTAGGCAAAGATACGATAAAAGGCATCAGACTGGCCATTTCGTAATGACATTAAACCTGAATTAATTTATCGTTATACATTTCGTTCTGGATACGTATCGTGTAAAAGTAGATAAGAAATATGATAACGGATGAATGCCGTAAAGCGAAAGAGGGTTATGAAAAAGGCGCGAAGAAATTCAAACGTCATCGAATAAAGTCGGAATTGATATAAGTAAAGGTCATAAAAAAGAAACAGGGATCTAAAATAGTTACACAGTGGATAAACCCTTCTGAAAGTGAAAACAAAGTATATAGGGAACAATTATAATGCGCCGTGGAAGAATATATTGAAAATAAAGAAATAGTAAAATAAACAACAAAAAAGAAGTTAAAACCACTAAAAGTTTTTTCTTTATGAAAAATCACAAAGTTTTTCGTCTGTTAGGCCATTATCAAGTGAATATTTAAAAAAGATATGAAATATAAAATGAAAAAGTATTAAGATTACAATTCACAGAAATCGGTAAAATGAAGAACAGTATTAATAAAAACAATTGTTCCGCATGATTTAATTTTCAACGTTAATCCTACTATTAGAAACATAGTTTAAGGCGGGCTGAACATTTGCACTATATATATATATATATATATATATATATATATATATATATATATATATATATATATATATATATATATATAGTATATATGTTTACGGATGTCTGAAATAGAAATGATAATTCCAGCTTCTTCTTTTTAAGGTTCCGGAAGATGTTAGGTTGTGAGAAATTTATATATGTATGTATGTACATCGCAAAGATTTAAAATGTGTATCGATATCTCAAACCCTCACGTGATACCTTTGTAACCAGCGACCGGTAATTTATTAGCAAGTTTACGAGTTGCGCATAATATAAAAATTTTCATCCCGTTACACTCCGAATTCAGGCGTGAATCATAATCAAGGAGTTTTTTCCTCACTTGTTACATACTTTTGGGGTAAATTAGATAGAAGGTTATATATATATATATATATATATATATATATATGTATAATGATATCACGATATTTCTATATCATCCCTCTGTTGGGTGTAGGCATGACCTAAACATTTCCAACGTCTTATATCTTGTGCGGCTCGAATTCAATTGATCTCTGCCAATTCCGCAATATCTTTTTAGAGAAAGAGAGAGAGAGAAAAACGTTTATTGAATATTAAAAATTCTTAAATGATTACAATGTTTTTAATGCTAAGTACCTTATATATAACCTTAACAAATAATTTTTATGCAAGACGACGCTTGATCATAAAAAACTGATAATCTATATTTAACACTTTTAAATTATGTAGGAAAAAATAAAGAAAAAACCTACAGAAGAAAAACGAAAAAACAAAAACACACTTAGCGGTTTGACCGCCGCGTTTATCGAGTCGGTTTTAAATGCGTAAAACACATTCGTCGGTTTTCTAGCGTTTTTAAACGCCTGTCGGTTTCTCGGCGTTTTATATATTTACCAGGAAAAACGGAATATAAAATGAACGAATACAGAAACAAAAACCGCTTTGAAAAACGCCGTGTTTGGTTTAATACATCTGAATGAATGCAAACGAGAAACGCTTCTAATGTATAAAACGCCGCGTTTCACGCCAGACAATCGCAAAACGCGTCGATTTTAAAACCGCCAGGCGGTTTCGCCGCTGTGTGTGTTTACACCATAAGAAACGTATTTATCTGAAGCCGACTCGGTTTTACTTTCGGGAAACGCTTCGGTCGAAACCGCTTAATGTGTTTTAGCCCTTAGTTATATCTACTAAGTTGTATAACATTGGACTAAAAATTGTAAAAACCCTAGATTATTATATATATAAACAACAACATGCTAGTTACAAGATATAAAAACTTAGTGATAATATAATTAATTATAATAACCTCTCTCTCTACATAATCATGGGGGCATTCAGCGTGTGCGACGACTGTTAATTGACCGCCACTGCATTATACGTTTGGTCCACCTGCCGTCGTTTTGTCTCTCCCGAAAAATCACACATACATATTATTATTACTATTATTATGCTCTATTATTTTCACCTATACTTACGAGATAAAATCTTCTAATTACAAAGGATACGAGTTATATTTAAAATTTTATAACACCAAATAATTATTTACAGACCCCCCAAATCACGCTCGACATCGTGTAGCCTTGAATGTTGAAAAATGAAAATAATTACCCGGATAATATTGAAAAGAGAACTACGTTCAAGCGTAGAACGGTCCACAACTGCTGGCCCTGCTAATAATATTGTCAAATTATTTTAGTTATTACAACGAACGTCGATAATATTAAATACGTTCAATTAATTACTTAAATAATTCCGAATTATATTAAAATTCATCCAGACAGACACGCCGAGTTAAAAATATACGAGATCTATTACGTTTATCCTGTATACAACTTCCAAAAACTTGTACAGCAGATGCATCGATAATCCGCTTTTCGCTGTCAGCGGAATCATTAACATTAACATATAAAAAGAAAATACATCGAGGAGACCCAAGAGTAATCTACTTCATTCGGGTATTTACTACACTTTACGTTAACTTCTCGTTGATATACACCATCTACAATCTGTAATAACTTACTTCTCTACACTTATCTACAGTACCGTGTACATGTGGAAGGGTATATGTAAAGGATTGTATGCCTCGGTTAGCTAGGGTTTTTTTTTTAATTACTTTTTTATTGCGATTTAATGTACTTTAATTAATTCTTAACTTTTACGTTTTGTTAATAATCTTATTATTATTATAATATATATATATATATATATATATATATATATATATATATGTATGTGTGTGTGTATATAGTTCTATTAAATTCTTCGATTTATATGTTCTTATCCTTGTCTTGAGAACAACCGCCCCCGGAATGTCGACGAAATGCTTCCGCAAAAAATAGAAATCGACTTTTGTTCCTGCTAAATGAGTTCTTAATCAATTTTGTATTATGTCTAGAATTATTTTCGGTGAAAACCACGTCCTGATTATTCAAAAAACTTAACGTTTCGAATGGGCTTACACCACTCATCATCAGAAACGAACTAAACCACAAACCCTTGAGTTATTTCCTTTTATAGGCACTTCTCAATCGGAACTTAATATTTCCAGGGCTGTGATTGGTCCTACCGTCAGCGGATACATCACCTGATATTACTATATGGTGATTGGTCAATTCTTCTGTAGTCATTATATTTCCAAGGCTATGATTGGTCCTACTATCAGATGATATTCCTGTATTGTGATTGGTTAATTTGTCAGTAGTAATTATATTTTCAGGGCTATGATTGGTCCTACCATCGGCTGATTCATCACCTGATATTCCTGTATTGTGATTGGTTGGTACTTCTGTAATCAATGGTTGGTTGGCCACTTCAGTAGGGTATTTTAATTTTTCTCTATTGTTAAGTAATACTGGTTTCCAAGCATCAGGTAGCCGAAATCCATCTTCTCTGTTGAAATTATTATGCTTTTCTATTTCAATAGCCTCTCGGACAATTCGCTTCCCATATTTTTGCTCCTTTACCAATTCTCCTCGAAGTCTATAGAGTGACCCGCTGTAATTAGATGTTCTGCTACTGCTGATTTACTTATGCGTTTATATTTACAATCTGCAGCATGCTCTTTAATGCGTGTATTAATAGACCTTCCAGTTTGTCCAATGTAGTTTTTGCCACACGAACAAGGAATTTTATACACGCCAGCAGTATGACCATCGGGAATTTTATCTTTATTATTATTTAACAGGTTCTTTATCTTTTTATAGGTGTCAAATACTGTTCTTATACTGTTTTTTTGTAACACTCTGGCAATCTTATCTGTTGTTCCCATAATGTAAGGTAACTTTATGCTTGCTCTATATTCTTCTTTGTTTTCCGCCTGTTTTTTTCTAGATGTTGTACTAAATTTATTAATATATCTCTCAGACTGTTTTATACTGTACCCATTGTTGATCATAGTCTGCTTAAGATTAACCAGTTCATTCTCAATACTACTGCTGTCACATAAACGCTGGGCTCTCACTGTTAAAGTTTTGAAAACACCCAATTTTTGACTTGGGTTGTGGTGTGAATTTTTATGTATGTATAATCCAGTGTGTGTACTTTTTCGATACACACTAGTTGACCATGTGCCATCTATGTTTCTTTTTACTAGAACATCTAAGAAAGGTAAAACACCATTATTCTCCTCTTCCATGGTAAACTTGATATTAGGATGGATATTATTTAAACTTGTTTGAAATTCTTCTAATTTCTTACGCCCATGTTGCCATACTACAAATGTGTCATCCACATATCTGAACCAACACTTGGGATTCCAGTTATGAAGCACAAATTTATCAATTTCTTCCATATAAATGTTAGCAAATATCGGAGCTAGTCTTGATCCCATTGCCATACCTTCTATTTGTTTGTAAAATATTCCATCAAATGAGAACACATTATCAGCAGTTACTGTTTTTATAAATTCTACAATTTCACCTGAAACGCCTTTCTTTTTAATGATTTCTGTAGTTTCTGATACTGGGACATTTGTGAACAAGGAAACTACATCAAAACTAATTACTAAATCATCTTGTTCCACTTTTATTTCCTTCAATTTTTCGATGAATTGCACAGAATTCTGTATACACGATGGTAAACAACCTACTAGGGGCTTCAGCTGTTTAGCTATAAAACCTTCCAGATTATACATAGGACTGTTAATAGAACAAACTATAGGTCTTAATGGATAGCCAACTTTGTGTATTTTTGGTACTCCATAAATCCTTGGCATGGTAGGTACCTGGCAAATCAATTCCTTCTTAGTGCTTGCCTTTAACTGTGATGTTTTTATTAATCTTAATACTTTAGCAGTAATCCTATTAAGTGGATTTTTTTCTAATTTCACATAAGGACCTTGTTCTAATAGCTCTAGCATCTTACCTTTATATTCATCTGTCCTCATAATAACAGTAGCATTACCTTTGTCAGCCTTACATACAGTTATTTCTGGATTATTTTTCAATGATTTTAAGGCCATATACTCAGTCCGGGATATGTTCAGTCTGGGTGGTTTACACTGTCTTAATATTATAGAGCAATCTTGTCTTATAATTTCTGCCTTGTGTGGTGAAAGATTTCTAAGACCACTTTCCACACTACTCACTATATCTTCAACTGGAATCTTACGTGGACCTATAGCATAATTCAGACCTTTTTCCAGAACTCTCTCCACTTCAGATCCAAGAGGAATGTTAGTCAGGTTCACAACTGTATTCAACTTTTCTTCTCGGTGTCCACCCATCATTTTTTCCGCTTGATTAGTACTCAACTGAGAAAATTTACGTACCTGTTTACTCTTAGTAGCATCATATAACTTATTTGCATGTGTGCCTGTAATTCTATCCACAGTTTCCCAGTCGTTTATCTTGAGTATGTTTTTCAAACATTGTATCATATCATCCAATTTGCTATCCACTTTCACCAATTTTAACCGGATATACCTAATCTCATTTATCAGTAACTTCTTACCCAATTCTTGAAAACACTTCAGATTTCTACCTTTCGCTAGAGGATGCTTGATTTTAGCAATTTTTTGAATAATCAGGACGTGGTTTTCACCGAAAATAATTCTAGACATATGGAAAACAACCACGAAAGTTTTAATAAATATATAATTTTGTATTAATTTCCGATAATTTTTTATATTTAAGCAATCTATAAATTACTAAAGCCATAAAGTTCGCTATATAAATAATATCAACTCTAGTAGAAGACATTCCTAATAAATAAACGCTAGCTATAGAAGACGCTAGGATTAATGCGACTTCGGGAAACCGGTGCGTTGCTATATTTAACATCTAAGTTGCAGTTGTAATCGCGCGGTTTAAACGTACGGACGCTATTTCCGGAAAATGGAAAACTGAAGTTTCGGCCGTTGCTCATTACAACTCGAGCAATCTAACAAGAACTACTACTATATATACTAAACTACTAGTAGAAGTAAAGTCCATAACAGTGTAATTTAGGTAGAAATCGGTTCTAAATGTATCGATCGGTATATGTCGATAATACACGGGTTTGATATTTTATAGGTCGAAAGGTATTTCTTTATTATACGCGTTAAAAGCTATATCTTTAATCTATATTCCGATCATATAATCCGAATCTATTGTTATCGAGCAAACTGTAAACCGTAAAATTAACGGACGGTATTTTCGCGAATATCTTGAAAGTGACATAAACACGCACGACGATGTACCGATATACAAGTTGCGGCTTAAGCGTCTACTTCCGATAACGTCGTGAAACAATAGTAACAATAATAATACAATAATAATGATTCCTCATCAGCTAGCGATATTGCAGCGAAAAAGTAAAATGTGTCAATAAATGAAGAAAAACCGGTAGTTACGAAATGCGCTAAAAAACAAGATATGTTAAAAATTAAATGGAAAAAGATTAAAACAAGTAAATTGGTGTAGATACCTAGGTCATTACACAAGATGGATGAAGTGATAGATTGCGACTAGAATAAGTCTAGCAAAAATGGCTTTCAATAAAAATAGATCTTTACCGATTTCGAGAAACGTAAAAGTAGAAAATTTTGCTAAATCATATGTATGGAGCAAAATGATGTATTGGATCGGAAATTTGGACGATCAACCGGCAAATGTATAAAAAATATTTTTGTGCCTCGGAGCGCAAGGAAGAAGTGAAAGACATTTTAACTAAATTCGATACAGAATTTCTTTAAATTTTTACGCGTTGGTGTATAAACACAAGCACAAAACACATACACACACGTATATATATATATTTTAATTTTTTTAATTTTTTTTTTATATAATGTGGAATGTAGTGATTTTTATAAAAAATCAATTGAAAATTAGTTAAATCACTAATATTTATTTTCTTATAGAAAACACAAAGCTTTTCGGCATTTACGCCATTATCAAGTGAAACATTTTTAAAAAATCATAATTTTAAAATATAAATTAAATTACTTAAAAATATTTGACGGTGATTGTGAAAATATACTCCAAAAATGCTGTTCTGCTTCTGTTCTGTTCTGTCTATTTTTTGAATTGTTGAAATTTAACATCAATATATTTGTTTATTAATTTTGTTTTTTTATATTAATTTTTTTTCTTCAATATTATTTTACAGATTCTGTAAAAGTTGTATACTGGTGGAATTTTAAATTTTTCATTTACTGTTGCGATGTATGATGTCCAAAAGTAAAATATAAAATATAAAAATATACGAACACAAAATTTTTTAAAAAACACAATTTTAGAAGTAAAATGAAAATAAACATTAAAAAAAACTGATAATTAATTTATATTTTAAAATTATGATTTTTTAAAAATGTTTCACTTGATAATGGCGTAAATGCTGAAAAACTTTGTGTTTTCTATAAGAAAATAAATATTAGTGATTTAACTAATTTTTAATTGATTTTTAATATATATATATATATATATATATATATATATATATATATATATATATATATATATATATATAAGAATAAGCCTACCTATGTGTATAAGTCGACGCGCATAACACTACAAAACGTGGTTTTGATAAATGGGTGTTGGAATATATATATATATATATATATATGGGCGAGTGTGTGTGTGTATATACACATATACAATATGTATATGTACCCGTATATATGTATATATATTATACATATCCGTCTGTGTTTTACAGCGTTCGCTCGTTTTGATGTTTAACTCCCCATATATGCCGTGCCAATAGAAGTTTCACTTCAAAAAAATAGAGGCCTTCAAAACTTGGTGTTGGCGTCGATTACAGAAAATTAGTCGGACAGAAAAAGTGACAAACGAAAAAGTTTTTAAAAACATAAACGAATTGAGGAGCTTAGTTCAGAAATTAACAGGATAGTTCACTTACGTCTACAAAAATCCGAGTTTGGTAGAACTAAATGAAGGTAAAATAGAAGGAGACCGATACAAAGGAAGGCCAAGGAGTAAATATATAGATCAAATAATAGAAGGAACCTTAAAAGAAGGAAAGAAAAAAGACAATATTAAAATATAGATTCATAAAGGTTATTCACCAATCTACGGATTGAGGAAAAGTATAATAATAATAATAATAATAATAATAATAATAATAATAATAATAATGATGATGATGATTGGTCAAAAGCTTATGACGTTTATTTTCCAATTTATCCATAGGTATTCATAAAGGAAGGTACGATATTATTCTGACCGGGCAGATGGTCATTTTATAGGTTCTCAGAGAGTCTATCACCGAAATATATGAAAACATATATATATATATATATCTATATATTATATATGTATATATAATAAACACTCTATATATCCTATACACGATAAGTGTTTATGAGTTATTTTTTCGAAAGGTATTCCTTTTATTACGTATTATAAGGGGAAAACTAATACAAACTTACTAATAATATTCGCGGTTATAGTCGAGTAATAATGACCGCTGATATCTTATCGAGACACGCGGATCGAGTGAATGTTGGTCATGAAGTAAATAGTATGAGTTTCACATTTTGTTCGGAAGAGTGCGAAAGAGCGATACGAAGTATCGATTGTAGAATGAGAAACGCTAAATGGTAAACTAACGATATTCTTTATTCTTGTCGAAGATTATAGGTTATTGAAATAGTATAGTTATTATTTTGACTAATATATGTATGTATAATAATATATATGGATATATATATAATATATTAGCCTGGATGTAATTCAGAGGAAGCATTAGCGAGATACGTATTTTTTAGCTGGTTTTTTTCCCCCTTTCTTTCTATACATTTTAAGTCGATTATGGACGTCGTAAACAGCTAAATTGAAAACGATTTCAACAACGTTAAAAATTGAACATATTCGTTCGTGTTTGTCTTTCAGTTTGTTCAAATTACCGTAGATAGACGATCGAAATCTTTCTACCGACTTTGAATACGATGGTTCAATTTACTTCGAAATAAGATTTATCTTCATTTATTATATTACACGGTAGGCGCATATACAACGGATCCATCGATATATATATATATATATATATATATATATATATATATATATATATATATATATATATATATATATATATATATGAATCGTTCTATCATCTCCGGAAAATAAACGAACATATTTTAAAAAACTCTTTTCCGAGTAAATAACCGGATCAAAATGTTTTTTTTCTTCTTCGATTTAATTTAATAATAAAGAAATGATAAATAAATATCGGAAAAATAAACGAGTAAATATATAAATTCTGGAAATAAGAAGCAGGCAAAAAATAAATCATTAAGTGGCGTCTCCGCATCGGAGGTAGGCGACTACTTACCTATACGTACTTTGTTGTACAGTATAAGTAGCGTATAAGGCAATCATAATACGGCGCTAGCGTAGATACGAGACACGCACCCGGCAGATGTGATTGTAATCGCTTTGTTATTACGTCACAATGCAGCCCTGCTTATTTGTTGTGCACTATACCGGTTACTATCGCGCATGGTGTTTTGCCTTTGCCCGCCTCGAAAAGAAATATAGGAGATATAATTGTAATTATCCGATTTACGGGCGAACTTAAACGTATTTTTATTGCGGTTTTTTCTCTCATCTTATCATCTTAGCAGGGTTTTTTACTTTGCTGGTTTTTTTTCTGTATTTCTTTTTAATTTATTCAAAATTTAATTTACTTTTAAGTGAAAATAACTTTTTGCTAAGGTTAGAAGTGGTTAGGTTAGGTTTCACAAAATAAAGCCTTTTTCTTCTTCTCCTAATCAATTTACCTCGATTTCGAATCGATTAGATCGACTATTGGCATCGATAGTTCCGCTGCGTTTTATATACAGCGAGTCGGTGATCGTGTCCCCTATTTCTTTTTCATTCTGCTAGATATCCGGGGAATTATCGGAATAGAAGATTGAATACTTTTCAACCGAATAGTTTTCCAAACGCGCGAGCTTTATTTCCGCGAGTATCCCGTCAACCTTAGCGGATATATATATATATATATATATATATATATATATATATATATATATATATATATATGTGTATACATATATTGTTTTTGGATATAAAGTAGTGGATAAATTTGCGTATCTAGGATCCTTGATAGTTAATAAAGGTGACTCAGAAGGAGAAATGAAACGCCGTATACAAATCGCTCGCGGCGCTATGTCCAAATTACAGAAGATATGGAAAGATGGTTCTATAAAAAATGCTCCAAAATGAAGTTAGTCCATACACTTGTTTTTTCGATTTATACGCAGCGGAGACATGGACCTTAAAAAAGACAACACTGAACCGGATACATAACTTTCAAATGTGGTGCTGGAGAAGGTGGCAAAGATATCGAACGTTACTGTACTGCAGAAAATCGGGACGCACAATCGATTGTCTAAGACAGTGCTTAGTCGCAAAACGAAATTTGGAAAGAAAATGGGATAGAGCGTCGATTGTTACAGGCCACAATGGAAAACAGAAGACCTAGAGGACGTCCGCCAGCACGATGGTTCGATGATATCCAAGAACTAACAAGATTAAATATACAGATGTGCAGTCACCGAGCCATGAATCGGGTATATTGGAAAAGTTTAGTTTATTCATCCTTATTGGCAAAGTCATGATCATGACACCCTGCTGGGGTAATCGATGAAGAAGAAGAATATATATATATATATATATATATATATATATAATGTGGTATGACCTGTCGACGATTGCATATTGAAGCTATATTGTTTAATTCTTTCAGTCGTCGCACACGAAATTTTGGCACAAAAATTATAAATTCCATAATATTCCTTTTTAGACGACTTTAGGCGATTTTCACTGTGTTTGTGTAAATATTATTCGAACTGGAACATTTCATAATCAAACAGATAATGTATAACTTAGCGTTAAAATTTTGTGTACCATACACATATATATATAAATATAGATATATTCTTCTTCTTCATAGCCGGTAACTCAATTATTGAGTATCGTCACCTCTATGTATATTTTGACTTAACCTTTCTTTATATGATCCTATGACCCTATTTCGGTGTTCTGCATCTGCATTGTTTTAGTTCTGATTAGTCCAGCGGATGACGTACTTTATCCATCGAGTCAATAGCCTGCCTCTACTTCTTTCCCTTCTATGTGTTCCGTTAATGCTTATTTTTTGAGGCTACTATCATCCTTTCGTATAATATGTCCAAAACATTTCAAAATTGTTTATCGGCGGACACCGGTCAATATAAGGTTTTCCCAAATTGTTATATTTGACGTAGTAATAGATCTATTATTTGATTTCCCGATTGCGGACTTTGTCAATCCTATGCTCGATTTGGGCATACAGATTATTAATTTATATATATATATATATATATATATATATATATATATATATATATATATAAATAAATAAATAAACAAAAAACAAGTTAAAATTAGTTACTAAAATTTCTTTATGAAAAATCACAAAACTTTTTTGGCTGTTAGGCCGTTATCAATGTATGAAACAACATTCCAACTAACAAAGTTATAGAATATGTTAAGAATATTAATTTAAATAATAATGTACATAAAGATCATTATATAAAAATTTTCATAAATAAGTGGTTTAATTATGTGTTCTCCATTATCACCCATTCTAGCTGATATTTATATGAACAAATTAGAGAATAATATTAAAAATAATAATATATTTAAAAATAATGTTAAACTATGGAAATGATGCGTTGATGATATATTGATAATATGGAATAATAATGATAATTATAATATTTTGAATAATTTTGTGTTTAATTTTAAATAGCTATTGGAGGGTAAAACAATAAGTTTTCTAGATTTAAAAATTAATATTATTAACCAATAAATTGCTATATATACATATATATATATATAGAGAGAGAAAGAAAACTTACACAGACATACTAATAACTAAAGATTCATTTTACCCAAAAATGCAAAATTAGCCTGCTTAAGACGTATCGATAGAGAAAAAACAATTTTAACAGACAGCGATAAAGAAAAAAAACATAATAAAACAAGTAGCAATCAGTAATAAATGTAATCCTATTATAATTGATGAAATGTTAAGTAAATCTAACAATAAAAATACGGAAAAAGATAAAAATAATTATTTAGGTTCGATAAATTATGTACAAAGTCATACGTATATATAGAAAAATAATTAAATAATTTAACAAATATAACATTGATTTAGCAATAAGGAATAATAACGCATTATAAAAATCAATTAGTTTCAACAAAATAGAAGATAGAAATATATTAAAAAATTCAGGAGTATATAAATTAAATTGTAATCATTGCGAAAAAGAATACATAGGAGAAGACAATTTAAAAAACATTTAAATTCATAATAGAATTAAAACACAAAATAAATAATATTAATCAAAATTATAAAATTTTAAACATATAGGAAAAATCTACTAGAAAAATCGAAATAATAAAAGAAAGAGAGAAACAATAATTTATTAAATTCGAGGATATGTTTTGATGAAGAATTAATTCTAAGAAGTATATTGTAAATTTGGTTTTTATATTGAATAACTATTTCATATTTTTTTATCATTTTTTATAATTTTTATTTTGCCGGCTATTGGTTTTTGTTTATTTATAAATTCCTAACAGCCGAAAAGATTTGTGATTTTTCATGGCAAAATTTTAGCGATTTTAACGGGTTTTTTGTAGTTTATTTTAATAAAAATCTCTACATTCCACATTTTTCCGATTTATATATATATATATATATATATATATATATATATAATATACAAGGATCACTATGATTGAAACAGTCAGTGCGGAAAGAGCTCTTCTAGGCAGTTTATTCTTTCTAGACTACAATCATTACTGAAAGTTCAACTATTGAACTTTTAACGAAATTCTCATTAACACGATTTTACGTTTTAGGAGACACCGAGGAAAATGGAAGACTAACGGATGTTAACTTAGTCCGTTATATCGAGCAGGTTTCCTTACAAAAGCATGTTAATCGCTTTAAATAAATTGTTGCATATATATTAAGCGACGTGTATGTGTGTGTATGTGTACATACAACGAAAATTATTTCAATTTATGAAATATCTGTACGTTGCGGATATTTGGTGATCGTAAGTTTGTTGTTCATGGTGGTCGTAGTTAGCGGAAAAAGTTACAATGTAAAATGGTCCATAAGTTAAGTCACGAATTCTTTGTATAAATATATTATACATAAATATATTATACATAAATATATTATATATAAATATACTATATATATATATATATATATATATATATATATATATATATATATATGTATGTGTGTATACATTCGAATAGTTTGCGCATCAGCCTGTGTTAGCTTTAGGCTGACAAGAAAAAAGATTTCGGACGATAAATCATTAGTGGCCCGTTAACGCGAGATTATCGGACAGTTACTTTTATAATAATAATATTAAATAATATTCATAATAATAATAATTATGATTATCATTATTAGCATAAGTATTATCATTATTATCACTGTGTTTCCTAGTGATGATTGCACATTGTCCATAACGAATCGTCCAACTAACTGCATTATATATTTTACTTTTTAAGGAATTTTTCATCCACTGTGACACTCGGAGACTACGAAAAGAAAATATTAATAAAGTTAAACGGATGTAGATAACTCCTTCATCCATCAGGTCTACCTACTTAACATACGCTGCCTGCTTTATTTCCTTACGATATTATATATATATATATATATATATATATATATATATATATATATATATATATATATATATATATATATGTATATGTATATATATATGTATATATGCATTTTCTACGAAGTGAATACGATTCTTTCGAACTTAAATTTATTCCATGACGATTTATTATTTTTAGTCGATTAGTTTCAAAAACGAAGTAGGAGTTATAATCACTAAAAATTTTTTCTCAAAAATCGCGATGCTTTTTCGGCTATTAAGCCATTATCAAGCGAGCGAAGGAAATAAAGTATAAATCTACATGTATACAATTTATAAAAAAAAATATATAAAATGTTAAAAATATTAATTTAGATATAGAATTTACAAAAATTTAATGAAATAAATCGTCGGCTAAAGGATAACCAATATCTTATGAAAATAATACCGTGTTTTTGCGTTTTTAGTTTAATTTTTGTAAGTTCGATATGTAAATTATTATTTTTTACATTTTTATAAATATATATAGTTTTATATTTTATTTTTCACGATCGCCTGATAACTGCTGAACAACCACCAACAAGCTTGTCGATTTTCATATATAGCAAATTTTAGCGATCATAACATTTTTTTATTATTGTTTATTTAGAATCGCGCGGAAGGCAATGGTAAACCACCACTCGCAACACCATATGCGCTCTAGTAATAATATAGTACGTAACAAAAGAAAACACGCGAGCCTGTATGGTGACGTGACAACAAAACGATTGCATTCAGTTCTACCGCGTGTGTGTGTGTGTGTGCGTGTCTATCTACGCTAACGCCATATTACGATTGCCTTGTACACTACGTAGACTGTACAACAAAATATGGACAGGTAAGTTGTCGCCTACCTCTGATACGGAGACACACTTAATGATGATTTAGAAGAATAATACGAATTAATTTCGGTACGAACGTATTATCGACTTCGTTACATGTATGGACGATACCGGAATGACGTAATTCGGTAACCGAGTGATAGGCCGAAAGTTTTTTGTGTACTGATGGAAATGTTTGAAAAATATTAAGGCGTTCAGTGGTAAAACCAACGATATAGATGAAATTTTCCGTTAAAACCTTATTCGGAATTAGGCCGCACTAAGTCAGTTACAAACTCGAAAATCGCGCATGCGTCAGTTCTCCAGGAGTAATGTTTGGCCTGGTGTGAATTATCGAGGCGTTATCGGCCCCTATTATTTCGATAGATCAGTCAATTCGAATTTCAATTTTGCTGCTTTTACAAAAACTATGCACCATTTTGGATGATTATAAGATATTCGAAAGACAAGACAGAATTTTTCAGCACGACGGCGCTTCGGCTCATTTCAGCTTAAGCATTTCCCTGATTGGATTAGTAGAGCTGAAGTGCATCGCTTGGCCTACAAGGTCCCCAGACCTAACCGTGTTAGATTTTTCGATTTGAGGTATGTTGAAGGACCAGGTTTTTAGAAATCCCGATACAAAACATCGAAGATCTCAAACACTGGATAATAGCTGAGTTTAACCTTACTAATGAAGACCGCGCGATGCTCGCACGTATTTATTAAATCCATCGAAAAGCGTTATTTTAAATGTATTGAAATGAACGGTAACCATTTCTTACTGTGAACATTTTTGTGATATAATTTAATAAAAATTGAATTTCGTAAACTGAATTTTTTTCTTTTTTTAACCTTTGCAAATTTTCAACTTGACTTTTGCCCCACCCTGTATAAATATGTATAATGATAAAAATATATATAAATAGGGTGACTCAAAGAAGACGGACGATTTTGTTGATTTTTGAATAACTTAAAAAGTGGCAAACCAAAATTTTTTAAATGAAATTTTATTTAAAAATAGAAAAACGAGAGATTAGTATACAATCATTTGTGTAACAGAATATCGTTCGGATGACCGCAATTTGCATTCATTCAGCCGATATAAAGTTTTCGAAGACTTTCGAGGGAATGTGTCGCAGAATTTTTGAAATTTTTTCAGAAATCCGACTTTTCAGGTCTTCCAGATCTCTTGCTTGTGCTTCGTAAATGCGAATCTTAATGTATAACCCACAAAGAAAAATCAAGTAACTTTTGAATTCCTTTCGAAATTCTTTTTGCATTCATTCCCGTTTCCATCTCGTTATAGGATGCCATGATAAATGGTGTGTACACTAAACGTGGAGCACACGGTTTACATTGTTGCAGTGTTACCAACTGCGCTATTCAAAAAATAAAACCGGCTGTCTTCTTTGTATCACCCATATATATATATATATATATATATATAACATATAAAAGGAAAAACTTAAGTTTTTTATAAATGCATATATTTTTATATTTAATTTTCTTTATGTCCACTAGATTAACGCTTAATAGCCGAAAAGATCCGCGGACTTTTTATATATAAAAATATTATAGATGTAGTTTTAATTCTTTTTACGTATTTAGTATATTTATTCTAATAATTTAATTTTAATTTATGTTCAATCGGTTTTATATTTTTTAATTAATGCTAAGATTATTTATTAATATACCTAGTCTAATCAATGTTGTTTTAACACTGTAAAAATTTAATTATTGAAATACATTTGTTATATTTTCAACGAGTGTTACCGCCTATCGAATTAACAAAAGTCGAGGGCTTATGTCGCTGTAAGTAGTCTGATCAGTCAGACTTCGATCTGCACATCGTTACTTGTATATCAGAGTTGGAAAGGATTTAGGTTACTAAACTACCACTCCTTGACCTATCACAGCTAACCGGTTCATTTGCCAACACCTTCGTCTGTACTTGTTCCTTTCTTTCTGGACAGTTGTTAGAATAATCTTTCGTTTTGCATAATCTACACCACCGCTGATCAGTTTTTAAGAAAATTCTAAAGGTCTCGTTATCGCAGTTGATACACAATGATTCAGGGAGATTGTCCGTATTATTAGGAGATTGTTACGTACACCTGTAATCTAAAACTTTTAATAGGTTTAAAATCGTTTCCATTAAGTCCAACTAATTTAAATGTACAATATTACAAAAAAAAAAAAAAATAGCAAAATGAAATAACAACTGTAAAATAATCCGACGGTGAATGTGCTAAACAAGGCGATCGACAATTGAGCGATATAAAATTAATTCCATTAAATAGTCAAAAAATGAAAACATTAATATTTTTTAAATTACTGTTTTCTAACTTTGTTAAAGCCATTCTGCCTTCTCGGTGCCCCCTGTCATTCATCGCTTTCGACTAGTCCTGCTCCATTTTTTCAGCTGAATCCTTTGCTATATTCAAGTGTCTAGAGTTCTTGTCCATGACGCAGTCTTCTTTTCTAAATTCCTTATTCTTTCTGATTCACTCAATGTTTTAAAGTCTCTCCACAACCTATATACGGATAATGCACTTCTACAACATATTCTGCTTGTCTATGACTTCCTTACTAGATCTCAAGTTTCCATAGTTTTCATTTGGATTCCCAGCCACATCGGTATTCCTGGAAATGAGGCTATCGACCGAGCTGTCAGAGAGGCGTCTTTGCTTCCACACATTTCCGCTCGCCTCTCTCTCTATAGTGACGTTAAAGCTTTCCTGAAATCTCTCGTAACTAAATCTTGGTGTCGTGCATGGAAGTCTAATGAACAAAACCACCTCCTTTTAATCAAACCTAATGCACTATCCCAACTGCCATTCCCTTTCCAAACAAGAAAGAAAAATGTTATCCTTACAAGACTCCGTATATCCCACTCAAACCTTACCCATTCCTATCTTCTTCATGACACAGACCCGCCACTCTGTCCCTTTTGCCAAATGTCTCAACTGCTCATACCTACATACTAACATCCTGTCATGCTCTCACAACATTAAGAATCCAGCACAGACTTCCTTCTTCTTTACCTCAATTTTATCTGAATCTACTGACCATATTCATAATGTGTTCCTGTTCCTGGATTCACTGAGCCTCTTAAATCAGATCTAGGACCACAGTAAGCCTGTGGGCGCATATGGCCCGTTAGTGCAGCCGGCGCCCGTATAAAAATAATAATAATAATAATAATAATAATAATAACTTTGTTATTTCTTGCAATGTTGTACGTCTAAATTAAGTATTTTCTTACATTCTATTTCATTTCTTTTTCTACTTTTTATAAATTGCGTATATATTAATATTTTTATTTTTATGTCTATATATATATATATAAATGTAGTGATTTTAGTTACTTTTTAAAAACCATTGCATTCTATACTGTTCAAATCTTTTATATATATATATTATATATATATATATATATATATATATATATATATATTATATATATATATATATATATATATATATATATATGTCGCAGCTTAATCTGTTTGTTGAAAAATTTGTACATATATATATATATATATAAAAGAATATTTGTCTTTTCTATTTGCTAGTAGTTAGTAGAAACGAGGGTTTTCAATCTAGACGACGAAAATTAAAGAAAATTAAATTAAACGACAATTAAATGAATAATTAAGACATCGATTGGACTACTAATGAATCCTTTCAGTCGTACACGATGAATTTATGATGCAAAATCATAAATTTAGGATTATAAAGTAATTAATAAAACTCCTTCATGAAATACGGTTAGTATTATTTCGATAGTTCTAGAATAGTATCTATGTAATTCCGTTTAAAAAATAGTAACGAATGACTGTTATAGTAAAATACAATTAAAGTATTTTCATAATTCTAGGGTCATTGCGTATGTAATTTATTTTCGGTACTGAAATTAAAAATTGTAGTACATAAAAGAATTAACTATCTCGGTCATATATCATATATATATATATACTTTTTTTTTTAGAAAAATTACACATTTCGATGAAGTATCGAAAATGCGAAAATATAACGTAATATTTTGATATAATAACCGCTTTTTATAATTTGTTATGTAAATATTTTTAGAATTGAGGCATTCTACGTAAAGCAAGTATCCCTTATTATAAAAATTGTCAGTTTTTTTTTTAGTGTTTTTTGTATGGGTTAATGTGTTGGTTGTTCCTGAAATTTTTGGAAAAGCCGGAGCTGGAAATAGAATTGAATTTTTTATAGAATTTAGATAGAAATCTAAACAAGGGTTTACACCATCGTGTGTATTCAATAATTATTCTAAATAAGTACACTTGGACTTTCGTTTTTTAATACCGGTTTTACCTTTTTTATATTAGCAGGTACGTATGTATAGAATGACTTTTCCAAAACCGGTCAATTATCGTCGTTAGATAATATGTTTAATCACGCACGCCTATATTATCGGCGGCTTTTACGATCGTCGCAGATATTGGCGTGTCGCGATTGTGGCCTTTCTCTCGCTATGTCCGTATTTTTTTAATTGTTTTTTTTTTTTTTTTGGTTTTCGTTTTTAGACCGAGGCAATTAAGTTCCCGCATTATGTTATTATAATCAGTCGGCGAGAAGATGGACGACCACTTACCGCGTAGCAGTGTAGGTTACAACAACGATTAAGGATCGATTGCCAAATAAAAATACAACCTGTAAAATAATAACAGCTTCTGTTAAAACCTTTTTAATTAGCTTATAACGACGCCGAGTGAAACGAGTATTTATTTGCCTTTCGTGTTGATTCGATTCACCTATCCTACATACATACATGCATACATTGGCGCACCATGGATTTGTACTTGAGGTGGGCTCAAACTCCCCCCACTCAAAAAAAAAATTAAAAATTCCTAATAAAATTAAATAAAATATACGCAGCCGAATGTGTAATAAAATTCCAAAAACAAACTATTAACGACAATGAACAACAACGAAACAAGCAATAACAACAACAACAAACAAAAACAATGGTCAGGACCTGGGACAGATTCGAATGCTGAAGGACCCAAACAATGTTCATTTTTTTCTTTGTGTTGCACAATCAGATGGATTTTCAATATCATTAGAAGACAAAACATATTTTTCTAATAATGCTTTTTTAAATCTAGGGTGTTTTGTACGTTCTTCAAGATGAGGTTTTATTAGCGATCTTTCAAATATTCTCTTCTGTTTCAACTATCATTTTAGCTGGGAAATTGTTTGGTTATGCGCCTTTCTTTCGTGGACGGAGTTGTGTGATAAGTCGAAAGGGTTTTTTTAAAAAAAAAGATTCAGTTTGTGAAATTATGCTGGCGTTTTTTTTGAATTGAAGGAAGAAGAAAGGGCGTTACAAAAGAAATAAACGACAAATAATAGTTCTTCCATTGAGATGAAGTAGTTGGCTTCGACAAGTATTTGCTGGATTGATATACGAAGATGACGGTGATAATGAGATAGTTACGATGGAATGAAAACAAAACGACAAGAAAAATTCCAGATAACGAGCGATTACAATAAGGTGACAAGACGACAATGGTAACAAGATGACTGTGACCATGCGGCGAGACACAAATCAGGTTGCGAAGATGAGAGATAAGAGTGAGATGAGATAATGATGTGATTAGACAATATGAAGATGATAACAATACAGATGACAGTAAGATGAAGCGATAACAATAATGACATCTGATGATAATTAGTCGAGATAATGAAAAGTCGAAGAAATAAACAGTAAAAATGAGAAAATGATGATGAAGATGACTTTGACGACAACAGGAGAATGACAATGATAATATGATGACCGGTGATTAATGACGAGACAGTGATGACAAAAATTGCAAAATATTGATGCAGACGAGAAAGTGATAATAAAAACATGAAAAGGTTAAAAAAACCAAACGATAAAGTTAAAATGACTAATGTTACAAACCAATAACAAAAAAGCTTTTCGGTAATTATAATACAATTTTCAAGAAAAACCTTAAAGTCGTGATGTCCACTATAGGGTACGTGAAATTTTAACGTTAACAATTTGTTTACTTTCTGGTTGACGTGAAATAACTTAATTTTAAAAATATTTATATACACTAAAAATTATCTACAGTTCATGTAAGAAGCAGTATCGTATAATACACAGCCGTATAAAATTTATAATTTTCTTTCAAAACTTTAATAAAATGTACGACTGGAAGGGTTAAAATAAATCAATTTAAAATAAATAATAACGAATAAATATGCGATAACGGTAATAAAAGTAATAGATGAAAAATGTATACTTAACTTAGAAAATAACATGTGTTGCATTTAATTCAAAACTGAGTTGCTCGTTAACAAGTATTCTATATTGTAACCTATAATTATTTACAGCGAATACTAAAGACTAAGTGTATTCGTAATAAAATGTTTATAACGCGTTCAGTTTAATAAATTATTTTTGTTTCTTAATTTTATTATTTATAATTTTTTTAATAGTTAACATTAATTTCGCGTTTAAATTCTCTTCAATATTTACCATATAGATTTATTATCATTGTCACTGTATATACTAGTTATTGAGAAGCATCTCAGTTTTGAACTAGATGCGATAGATGTTAGTTGTCTTTTTAAGTTAAGTATATATTTTATATTACATTTCTTATTGTTATTATATATTTAATAATTAATTTTAATTTATTTTTACATCAATTTGAAAATTACCTACCTACCGAAAACCTTTGTTATTAGTTTATAATATTAGTGATTTTAAATTTATTGTCTCACTTTTATTTTTTAAAAATCACTAAATCACTATATATATATATATATATATATATATATATATATATATATATATATATATATATATATGTATATATGTAGATGATATTGAAATTACAATGATGATGAGACAATAACGAAATGGTTCGAATATGCAGAAAATAATAAAATGATAATGAATGGTACAGCGATAATAAGATAAGAACGAGACAAAGATATGATACAAAAACAGCGCTATGACGACAACAACTCGGCAGTTATGTAAAAATTACACAGGTTCTTCGTTGGCTCATCATTTCACGATTTCTTCTTCTTGTAATTTCACGATCCCATCGCCATCAACATCATCTTACTTCACATCACATCTTACTATTTTACATCGTCTCTTATTTTGTCACTTTATTGCGCCTATTTGTATATCGTTATCTCATTATCTTAGTATTTTATTTTTTCTCTTATCCGGCTGTTGTTAATCTTCTATTATATCTCATTGTCTTTCTCATTTGCCATGCTCTCGTTACGCTCTTATTCTATTTTCTTTCGTCTATTTAATCTTTTCATCTTGTTATCTCATTTTCTCATCGTCTTGTTACCGCGTCGTTATATTCGGTTCTAATAAACGGTTATACATCGTCGTTAAAAATATACGCGTAATATTTGTCCCAAATTTTCTCATCGTAATTTTTCGATTTGGGACATAACTCGCCTGTTTTCGTTACTCGTACGAGCGAAAAGTTCCCCGTTTAATTTAATTTAAGCGCAATTCGTAACTCGGATTTTACGAGTTGACCAGACGATTAAAACGACGTTAATTTTAAAAAATAGATAAACGAATGAATTAATTAAAAATATACGAATTTTCTAGACGTTATACATTTTTTAATAATTTTTCAGTCTATTTAAGTTCGCTTGGTTTTATATTTATTTCATTAATAACGTTCTTTTCCTACATATTGTACATCTTAAATATAGGTTTAATTTTTGTTTTCATACTATTTAACGTTAATGGAAATTATACATAGACACACACATACATATATATATATTCGGTTTTGGGGAATATTTTATATTCTAATGTACACGCTAAATTAAGAAATATGTGTGAAGGTCTAAGATTGTACAGCTAGGCTGACGACTTACTTTTAGCGTACGATTCAGATATCTGTTCTAAATTAACTTTTTCGACTCATATATAAATAGATGTAACGAAGTAATTAGTAAATTTAAAACAATAACGGATTCTTTAAACTTCAAATTTGACATTAGTAAATCTGGCCGTGATCAAAATCTTGTACAACTTTTATTTAAACTTAATAATCGTGATTTTACATACACTGATCGTATTAAATATTTAAGTTTTATTATAGATAATATAATAAGTATATTCGATACGTAAATGGTAAGGTCGATAAATATTAATATATTTTTAAATTATTCGATTGTAAATTAGGGGGGGGGGGGACTAAATTATAATTCATAGTTAATACTATACAAAGGTTTAGTACAGAGCTTTTACTAAATATTGTGCTGGCATCTACTATAAACTCATAATGTAAATTCTAACTGCCGAACATTTTTGATTGATTTAACATTCTCATACATAACTCTATTGATCTATATAATAAAAAAAAAATCGCTTATTTTCGAACTTAAAATACAACATAATGGTATTATAAACAAAGAACATCTTAAACAACCTCATTTACAGATTTTTAAATAATACGACACTCAAACTAATGGTAAATTAATTAATAAATTTTTTCTGGATTAACGTTTTATAAACAAAAAGAAATTTTTACACGATACAGATACCGATATCGGATAGTACTCGAATAAATTACAAATCATCAATGATCGAAAATGTGTCGTAATTGGGTAACTAATGAAATATAATATACACACGTAGTACATACTTCCATCTGAGAAAATTTTATAATATCGATTGCTCACTTAATCTTAGTGAAATTTTTTTCTATTAGAACAATTTCCTATATATTTATCTCGAAATTATTTAAGATTAAACATAGATATTAATAGAGTCAACTATCGGTGGTCATTAGCTAGTTTCGCAGGCTACTCTATATTTAGTATTATCTTATATAAATGAATGAATAAATATATAAATATATATATATGCAAACCCGTACGTATATATGTGTATGTAGAAATAAATGCGTATAACACGTATACATTGGTAGTTCCTTAAAAAATACAGAAAAAGAAGCTATTCCGAGTTATGTACAACTGGTAAAGTTAGAATAAAATTCCTTCCAAGTTATTAAATTTTTTTTGGAAATTTATCTGTGCACGGCAGATGATAGTTGTGTATAAAATATATAAAACAAATTATGCGACGGTTCCACGGATGTCAGGACGGACTGATTTGATCGGTTTCGATCAACGAACGAGATAGCTTAGCAGTAAAGTCAATTATGTTCCATATATATATATAAATTGTCTTTTACATCAATTAAATATATATGCGTTTGATATATATATATATATATATATATATATATATATATATATATAATATATATATATATATATATATATATAATATATATATATATATATATATTAAACGCATATATATTTAATTGATGTAAAAGACAATTCCAGTTCCTCGAATATCAGTGTTCGATAAAAATCGACACGTCCGTCGCAGCGCATATTAAAAGGTTGTTAACGTATTTTACAATTCGCGCAGCCGCCAGATTTTAATTTTATTCCGGACGAAATACAATTTTTACGATGCGGGTAGCCTTGAATGGAGCAAACGCAGACTTTTTGGAACAATCCGTTTCACACCGATAGTGATGATTGGATTTATACATATTACTATTATTATTACCATTTTTTATGGGTGTAGTAATTAAGAACTTTAAGAATTATAAATTATTTCCTAACCTTCAAATAAATAAATCCGTACGAGCGACGTTAGGACTATGATGATAGAAATAATAGCAATATTAATAAATAATAATATAATAATTATAAATAACATTAATTAGTAATAATCATAAATAACAATAAATAATAATAATTATAAATAGCAATAAATAATTATAATTTTAAGTAATAATGATTATAAATAATAATAATTGATAATCCCAAATCCAGAAGCGTCTGTCTTCCATGTTAGGAGCGGCTTTCTAGTCAGCGGTTGTTCTCCAGGTTAGGAGCGGCTGCATTTGATTACAATCTCAGTTTTAATTTTGAATTGGCTTATGCCAATTACCAATCAAACTTTTCGTATATGCATTATGGAAAACTATCCGAAAGGAATTACTCATAGGAGGCAAACTAATAAGTAACTCCTCCGTCACCAATGGTGATCGTATTCCGGAGTGACCGGACCAACATGCGAAATGAAAACGGCGACAAAATTAAAGACAAAAAAAATATATTTTTTCGGGACATTAAATGTTAATTCAATGTTGAAGACGGGTAAGTTAAAACAGCTGACTAGAGTATTGGACGAAGTGAAAATCCAAGTACTGGCACTGCGGGAAACACGATTTACTGATGAAGATGTAATGGATTCGGGAGAATACAGAATTTTCAAAGGAAGAAAAGGTTGAAATCCAGTAAAAAAGGGAATTCCGCATTTGGGAACTGCTTTTGTTGTAAACAAAAATATATTAAATGCGGTCGCGAAATTTTATTCTCCGAGTGAACGGTTATCCTTGTTAACTACACGATGTGCTAATAATCGATTAATTGTTACGCGCCAATAAATGAAGATAATAGGAAAAATCCAGTGAAAGTAGAAAAATTTCGGGAAGACTTAGAAAATGAAATGGCAAATATCTCAGATAAAAACATTAAGATACTCCTATGTGATTTTAACGGACAGATTGGTAAGGAGAAAAAATATAGGAAAATAGTGGGGGATTATCCGACGCATAAACGAACAAAGGGGAATTGACTTACGATTAATTGAAATGTACCAGAACTTTAATCTGAAGTTAATGTCAACTATAGAGATCTAGGGTACTTAATTGATTACGTGGCTATATCCTATAACAGTCAGAAAGTGATAATGAACGTTAGGGTTAGGAAAAGAGCTAACATAGAAACAGATTAATATCTAATCACAATAAAAATAAGGTTTATAGTACGAAAAAATCGGAAACGTATAATAAAAGTTGATCCTGAACAACTACAGTGTAATAAGAAAGAATTTCAGTCAAAATTAAATATTGAGTCAGCAGACGGGGATGAAGGATTACTCAGTGCAGCATCAGAGACAGCAGTGGTTACAAGACCCGAGAAGTGGAACTGGTGGAACCGGACTTGCGAGGAATCATTAGTAAAAAGAATAAGATCGTGGAAGAAATGGCATTCTACCAGAAAAAATGAAGATTATATAGCATTTAAGAACCAAAGATCAGAAACATCAAAAATTATTAGAGCGATAAAAAAACAATACGAAAGAGAATAATTAGTTCAAATAGAGGAAAACTTCCAAAGGAATAATATTATAAACTTTTACAGAACCTTCAAGACGAAGCTACAGGTCTGTGTTTTAAGAACAATGTTAGATTGCTAGTTATAAATGATAAAGACAATTGTGAAATATTAGCGACGTATTATGAGTAGTTATTAAACTGCGAACAGTCAACAGAACGACTGGAAAAAATGAATTTGGAACATCTAATCCTCCGGGAGTAGGAGAAATCGGAGAAATAATTAAACAATTGAAGAATAATCGAGCTCCAGGAAAAGATGGAATTATTGCTGAAATATGGAAGTATGCAACGGATGATGCGACTATCAAACTTCAGAATTTAAATAAACGGATATGGGAATCGGAAGAAATACCAAGTGATCGGAAAACTGCCATAATCCATCCATTTCATAAAAAAAAGCGGATAAAACTGATTGCAACAATTAAAGCGAAATGTCACTTTTACCAGTGACGTATAAAATACTTTCGAAAGCTCTACAAAACAGACTAGAAAATCAGGTAGAAGAAAATCTGGGCGAATATCAAGCAGAATTTAGGAAAGGAAGATCGTGGAATCTAAAGCTAACTATTAAGTATAGGAAAATCAGAGCTAAGAAGGTTTTTTATAACATTCGTCGATTTTAAAAAGACACACTATTCGGTGTGGACAGAGAAACACTATATAATACGTTAGATGAATTTGGAGTCGATGATAAAACAAACTTTACACGGTTCCAAATCGAAAGTAAAATTTCGCGGGGAGTTATCGCGGGGAGTTATCGCGGGGAGTTATCGCGGGGAGTTATCGCGGGTGTTCAACATTGAAACGGGCGTTAGACAAGGGGACGGATTGTCCCCATTGCTTTTTAACTATGTACTAGAAAATATGATAATAGAATGACGAAAAATGTTAAACGAAAAAAACTTCAAAAATATACAAATCGGTAGAAAGAAGGATAAAAGTTGATCGCATAGCACTCGCAGATGACTTGGCAATTTTATCGGACAACATAAGTGATTCGATAGAACAAATAAATATTCTTAAAGAGGCAGAAGAAAATAAAGATATCGTTTGACAAAAGCAAATATATGACTGATGAAAAAAACGCACCTCGATTTATGGTCACCGAATACGGACGTATAAAAAGAGTTAGCACGTTCAAATACCGAGGGACATTTATACAGACAAACACGTTGGATAAAACAGCTAACCGAGATAGAATAAGAAAAATGGAGTTAGCATTTCAGCTGACAAAAGATATGTATCATAAAAAATCAATGTCCGTAACATCTAAGTTAAGACATTATAGGGTAGTGATTAAAGCGGAATGTCTGTATACATGGGAGTGTTTAGCGATGAATGTGAGTAAAGAACTGGAACAGATCAAAATGAAGTAAAGGAAAATAGTACGCAAAATTCAGGGACCGAGATCGGATCGGAAAAAATGGAAAAAAAAATAGTAATAAAGAAATATATACGAGTATACCGAAGATATTGTCAATACCGTGAAAAAGAGAAGATTAAGCTATTACGGTCATTTGAAGAGAATGGAGATAAACAGGCTAACAAAACGAATTTTCCAGTACTTCGATAGGAATCCTAGATTGCAGATCGCGTGCTTCCGAGAAGTTAAGGAAGACCTTAAGAAAATTAACGTTACGGAAGATGACATTATAGATAGAAATAAGTTCAGAAGTGCAATTAACGCATTCCGAAATTTTGAAGAACAATTAAAGAAGAAAACCGGTGCCGAATGGAGACAGATGAAAGGAAGAAAAAACACAGTGAAACAATGATGAAATACTGCAGTGAAAGGAAGAGGAAGAAATGAAGATATTTTACATAGTTGGCCAGTTCGAAAGAAGAAGTCATGAATAATAATAACTATAAATATTACTAATTATAAATAATAAATAATAATAATTATAAACGGAAAATAAATAATAATAATTGTAAATAGTAATAATAAATATGAAATAAGTAGTAATCGTGATAATGATAATATTGATTAAATTGGCGATAGTATTATTATTATTATCATTATTATTAATAATTATATGATTATTAATAGTGGTAGTAGTAGTAGTAAAATACTAACGATGAAAAAAATTATAATAATAGATTGTAATCTTGAATGTCGTGCGACCGTCTGGAGCGATGTTATCGTAATCAATTCCGAGAGACGGTAAATATTTATTGAGTCTTTTATTATTATTATTATTATTATTTTTTTAATATTAAACAAAGTTTTACAACTTCTGATCCAAAAGAAAATATTTAAAATTTCACGCCTGATTATATTTGCATTTTAATAGTTTTACGATTTCGTCTTCTCCTGAAAATTGTACCGTCGAAAAAAGGTAAGATCGATAAAAATATCTTGTTGACGGAGTAGAATAATTTTAAAACTACCAAAATAAAATAAAATAAAATAAATATTCGTAATTTTAAAATTAAAAATAAGCTTAATAAAATTAAATTATAAATCAATTCACCCCTCCCCGACAACAGCAAAATAAAAATCGATTTTAAAAACATCCATATAATAAATTACACAACCGGCCGATCTATATAATACGAGTCGCGGGTTTATATAATATTAAATCGTCATCATCATTATCAGTACAGTTCTAAGACTGGTCCATTGCCACGATAGTAAATTTCCATCTGTGCCGGTCTTCAAACACGCATTTCCTTAATATAACATTAAGTGTGTACTAATATATATATATATCACGATATCATGATATGCCTATTCCACTGCTGAGTGTAGGTATTTCCTAAAAATGTCCAACGTTAACTCAAAATTCAATTAATTCCTGTCCATTTCGCAATATCATCCTACCACCTAGTCATGGACCCTCATCGGCCACCCCACTGCATCACACGTTTAGTCCATCTATCATCGTCTTGTCTTGCGATATGTCTTGTCCAAGAGTCTATTTTAGCCTGTCGATTCGTTCCACCCCATCGAGTAATTTTGTTTGTCGTCTTATCCATGAAATCGTCTTGCGGTCTTTAAGTCTGATATTGAGAAGAATTCTTCGGTGCGTTATTTGAGTTTTTCTAATTCTTTTAACAACTCCGTGTTTCAGCTCCGTACGTTAGGACTCGCAACACGCACTGATTGTACAGTTTACTTTTTAAGCTATTCGATACATTTTTTTACTTCTGAAAATTTTGCTTTACTTTCCAAAATACCATCCAGGTGAGAAGTTTTCTCTTCTTTTTTTATCTCTAATTGCATCGGTATCACCCTACAGATGCCTTAACACGAGAATTATAGTACACCCAATGTAACGTGCATCAATCTCCGACAGCATTAAAAAGTTCCCCAAATATTTTCAACAATGTACCGTTAGAACAAACAAAAAAATTATGACGTATAAAGCGCTTAGTAGACTGAGATCCGATGATAATTTTAGAAACATTTATATAAATCGCGTAATTATATAATCTAAGTGAAAACGAAAACACGACTGGTGGCCTATACACCGGATTGCGTTGTTGAAAGACTAACATGGGGGGGACAATTCATCGTAATACGGGATATGCAGACGTTAAAAGAACGATCGTGTTAATAATAGCGAATTTATAAATTTGCGAAAAACGGTCACAAAAATCTTAAAACGATATCAAATATGTAAATCAAATCACGCAGGGAAATCTTCAAATTCTCACGTATCTCTTAGAAGTCGTCGCGAGAGATACGAAGGATCCTCTCTTGTTCCTGACGGAAAAATAGATAAAATTTAATCTGCCGAGTGAGCGAAAAGATACCTTCGAGAACAAAATTCAGGTCCCGAATGTGGAGGTATCATTAAAGAAGATTTAAAAAAATACAATCGCGAGAAAGAAAAAACACGATCAAAATGTGAGAATAGTAATTTTTATGAGAGATAATTATGTTCTTAAAAACAGTGCTAACTCGAACAAAAGGATGTAAACGTGTAAGATACTCTATATCTATTAAGAGATAATCGAGATAGATTTTGTCTGCGTAGCTGATTTCGAGGTGACCTAGACCGAATTCGTGTGATGACGATTTCACTTTTTCAGCCGGTGATGATGAACTTTTAGTCTCGGATTTAACGTTGTTTCTAATTGTCACTTCCGTCACATTTGTAGTGATTTTATTCGAAAATCCTTCGGCGGTATTTCGACGTTCGATGCTGAAAAGTGTAGCGAAGTAATTTTTCTTTTTAGTCGTAATATCGACGAGTGGAATTCCCGTAGAAATAGAAAGAGTATTTAACTAATTGATCGTAGGTGGAAAAGTTTAAAAAAAGTTTTAAATACCCGGAGGAGAGGGCACTTGTATACTCGAAACGGTCGTAAAAAAACAAGTCCCTTTTGTACGATGGGACGGGGAATTTCTTTTTAGCGAGGACTATCATTTCGGACATGATGAAATAGTTTGTCCAGAAGGTGTCGATGTGTGATGATTATGCAGTGATCTAGATGAAGTCTTGTAATAATGATATTACTTTCTTTAGTTAACGATAATGAACTTTAGTAAGGCAGTTTATAATTCCTATTTAGTACATCGATTTACAGTTTTAGACGGAACAGATAAAATTTCCTCTAGTCATCAGTCGACTTCGATTGGGACATAGAAATGTTAGCCATATCAACTTGATACAAAAAAACAACGATCTCCTGTATGCCCATCGTGTAAGACCAACAAATTTAATATATATATATATATATATATCTGGACTGCACTCAACATGCTCATCTCAGATCAGCGTTGAATCTACCCAACATCTCTGTCGATAAGCGACGACGCTCAAGTTCTAACAAATGTCATCTCATACTTTCGCCAATCAAACACGTACAACGTATAAACAACCAAACTAATGTTCTCGATGTTATAAATAATTGAAATATAATTTTCCGTGCCTCTGACATAAATCGCTGTTTTCTTTTCCAATCGTGTATTTCGGAAAAATGGTAGTTTTCCCGACGCACTTGTCGAATAACAATTTATTTTTTAGGTAGGTTTTCAATTTATTAACTGGCGGCGTGGTGTCGAGATCAGAAATTAACCCTTTCAGTCGTACATTATAAAATTTGAACGTTAAATTGTCAATTTTATAACGGTTTTCATTATACAATACTGCTTCTTGAGTGAACTTTGGATAATTTTCAATGTATTTATATAAATATTTTTAAAATCGAGATAATTCCCGTATAAAATTTTTTATTAACATTAAAATTACATATCCCCTATAGTGGACATTGTAACTGAAAGGGTTAAGGTATTGTTTTGAAAAAATTTTAAGGATCTAACTCAGGTTAAGGTTAAGGGTATTTCTGTATTCACTTAGAATGACTCCTCCAATAAGAAATAAATCCGGAAGTAAGATTTTTTTTTTTTTTTTTTTTTTTTTTTTATTTATAATACTGCGAGCTGTCCCAAGGACATTTAGCAGTACGTTTAAGAGAATTGAGCATGAGGGGACAAGTATCTAGCGATACCTACCCGATTACGACGACCCTAAACGAGATCCTGCGGTTTCTGACGTTTTAGTCTCCTTATTTCACCGGTGGTATCAAGCAATCCCCTAGCAAAAGTATTCGGGTGGCTATCAAGTCTTCTTGCGTGTCTTTTAGCGTGAACTTTTATGACCTCGGCCACATAATCTATACGTAAATCTCGATGTAACGTTAGATTTGTTACATACCAGGGTGCTTTGGTTATCATCCGAAGAATTTTATTTTGTGACGTTTGTATTATTTTCAGGTTTGATGGTCTAGCACAACCCCAAAGTTGCACCCCATAGGTCCAGACAGGCCTTAGAATCACCGTATATATTAAACGTTTATTATCTGTCGTTAGTACACTGTTTCTCCCTATCAGCCAGTACATTTTTTTAACACGAATATCTAATTCTTTTTTCTTCATCTGTATGTGATGTTTCCATGTTAATCGGCTATCCAGGTGTAATCCTAAGTACTTGACCGTTGATCGCACTGACAGATCGGTGCTATTAATCCTGACGGATGGGGGTGTAACTTTTCTGTTGGTAAAATGGATATTGACAGATTTGTTTTCATTAATTCCAATTTTCCATTTTTTAAACCATATCTCCGCCTTAGTAAGAGCTTTCTGTAGGTTACTGCTAGCTATCTTCGGATCCGTGTGTGTTGAGAGCAGTGCAGTGTCATCCGCAAATGTAGCCAGCTGTACATTTTCCATTGTAGGGAAATCAGCCGTGTATAACAAGTACAGCGTGGGGCCCAGCACAGAACCTTGGGGAACGCCTGCTAAAAGAGGATGTATTTCTGAATAGGTATGTTTATAACGCACTTGAAAGTGGCGATTTTCTATGTATGATTTCAACAACAGGTAAAAATTTTTCGGCAATAGACATTTCAGTTTATATAATAGACCATCGTGCCAAACCTTATCAAAAGCTTGCTGAACATCGAGAAATGCCGCGGTACATACTTTTTTGGTTTCTAAGCTATTTTCAATTATACTAACCACCCTATGTAATTGATCAGTGGTGGAATGGTGTTTTATAAAACCGAATTGATGTTGCGGAATTATATCATTGGATTGTATGTAAGGCTGTAATCTTTTTAATATTAATTTTTCTACTATCTTCGACAAAACAGGCAACAAAGAGATCGGACGATAAGATGAAACAGAATACGGATCTTTGCCAGGTTTCGGAATCATTATAATTTGCGCGAATTTCCACTGTACTGGAAAATATTGTACGCGAAATATTGCATTACATATATAAGTCAGTAATACTATAGCTTTTCGCGGAAGTTCATTCAATAATTCAGCGCATATTAAGTCGAAACCCGGACTTTTCTTCTTTTTCAACGTTTTAAGTAAACATTTCACCTCAGAAGGTGAGGCTAACTTAGATGTTCGCAATGACACATGCCGCTGAGTAGGAGGGGCAGTTTTGTACAACGATGATATATTCGATGGTTAATTCCTTTGATTTTTGACAAAAGTCGTAAATGAATATAAATATGTGCTCCACATCCGTATGTAGACTGAATCAGTTGTTTACGGCATGTAAATTTAGTAGTAGTAGTATTATTATTATTATTAACATTTCGATTAGCAAATGGGTAGAAAGTTTAAAAATATAATAACGTAAATATTAAGATTTCTCCTACGGCAGAATTATCGTAATTTTCTTAATGTTTTAAAATTCGAACGCCTTGCAGTTAATTAAAAAACTTATCTACATTCACGGATATAACGGATCTTCATTTTCGACGGGAAATAATAATTTTATATATAATATATATATATATATATATATATATATATATATATATATATAAAATTGTATATATGGGTCCGTGTGTGTACAGTATGATAATGCTATCGTAATTACGCCACGGGTACTGGATTGTGTTTTATCGTAATGCAACGATGGAGATCGTTTACCCGGGAAATTTTGCCGACTTCAAGAAGATATGGAGGATTTATTATCTGTTCATCTTGTCTCGGGCGAATGATTACGTAAGAAAAACGTAATACACGAATCAGGCTTAGTAAATAAAATGATAATACCGATGAAAATGATAACGATAACGATAGATACGCCATAATTATATAGTACGCCTTTTTTGCAGCGATATATCGGAAAATGTATATTGCACGTATATGTACGGGTATATATATATATATATATATATATATATATATATATATATATATGTTATATGTATATTTGTAAGCATATATATGTAGCGAATTTCGGTCCGTTGAAATTACAATAAGTGGACCCGACAATTATTATTGTACAATATTCGTGAATAATATAAACAAAAGGCATAATCATTAACGATGAAGATGAAATAATTGAGAAGTGTGACGACCGTAGATGACTCGTTCGTCCTTCCAGTACAAAGTACACGAGCTCGTGTGTATTCCACTAGATTCTAATTTAATCTTTAAACACTGAATTATAATTTTAAATAATAATTTTGCACCTTAATATTAAACGAAAAATGATAAATAATACTTTTTTATTCACAGCTTAATAGATAATTAAAAGTTGAATATATTGGAGAGTAGTGATTTTATTAATTAATTATAAACAAACAAAATAAAACACAATCACTAAAAGTTTTTAATCGCGAAGCTTTTCGACAGTTACGTCATTTTCAAGCGCGAACTAAAATTATTACATCTTTTTTTATATATGAAAAAAGATGTAATAATTTTAGTTCGCGCTTGAAAATGACGTAACTGTCGAAAAGCTTCGCGATTAAAAACTTTTAGTGATTGTGTTTTATTTTGTTTGTTTATAATTAATTAATAGATAATGTGGGGAATATGAGGGGAAGACAGGGAAATAGATAAATTTATTAAAAAAATATTTGTCTATTATAATTCAATTGCGGACAATTAAAAAGAAGATGATTTATATCTTGAAGGAAATTTATGGAAATATGACTGGTACATTGTCCACGATTATCTCCGTTTGAAAAATTTAACTCTATACGGGAATGTGCGTAACCTACAAATTATGGTAACAAATCTTTGAAGTTGTTGAGGAGGATGAATATTGGGATACCAGCGTACCAAGGAAATACCGGAAAATGCGACTGAATATTTCTAAAATATTTACCTTTATTTGAGGAACTCCAATATTCATACCGAGAATCGTGATAGTTTGAGTGAATTTTAGAGCGTAGATCTGATGATGGAATAAATGGGTGTGGAATACCTGACGAGGAAGCCTGTTTAGCAGCAGCATCCGCAGCTTCATTATGTTTAAATCCGGAATGAATAAAACACCGCCTAGTCGTATCATTTTTAGACATTTGTCTGATATATCGAATATCAAGGGGTGAGAATCAAACCTGAATGGGTAGTTTTGTATAGCTAGAAGCGAATTAAGACCATCACCGCATACAACGTACTAGCCTGTACGACCAAGCGCATTAAGTATATAATCTCAAGAAAAGAATATAGTCGAACGTCAGTAGATTTGAGGTAGATCCATCTCTAGTATACAGCCCCGTGTGTTTTTTTTTTGTGTACTATATCGTTTACTAGCGCGCATAGGGTGCTGCGCGTGGTGGTTTTCTATTGCCTTCCACGCGATAATATTAGGAGTATTTATGTTTTACTTTCTGATGATAGAACTGGATACCTTCCGTATAGAAGACTCTTGCCATTAGGCTACTCCGATAAAAAAATCTAAAACTAGTGTAATAACACATCCTTTCAGCATATGGTAAACCGCGTCTGCAGAAATTCTATACAGTTTTTGATATAAGTAAAGTTCGAGAAGATCGAGCGAGTAAAGGCAGCAGGGAAAAATGAAAGGAGCTTTGACAGGGCTACGTCCAGCAGTGGATTGAAAATCGCTGAATAGAGGTAATATACGTTTTAATAATTTCAATCGCTATTATTTCTCTGAAAATATCTTATAAATCGTTCGATTTTTAATATTTAAACGCTTAAAGATTAAATTAGGAATTATTATTATCGATTTATACGAAATTATATATTTTCTTCATAATTTAATCTACGGCTATTTATTATATAGTTTGTTAAATAATATAAAAAATGTAATTCTTTCATCTTTGCCTTACGGAAATTATCGTAAAATTTCAAATTATTTTCAGTCTAAATATTTCATACTCGACGCGAATATTAATATTTATTAAATTTAATTCTGTCATTTTAAACATTTTTATTAAATCATATATATTTAGATTTTATTAATATACAAGTTATACGTGTCAATTTTTCGACTTGCATGTTTATTTTCACACATTTATTTCGAACTTATCAACTTTCGACGATTGTAACGATTTTAATTTAAAATTTTATAACCGCTTTAATTATATTACAATCAAAATCAGCAAATTTATGAGTATCTAATCAACTATATAATAATAATTGTAATAACAATAATAGAATAAATTACAAGAAGAGGCTAATACTTTATAAAAATGTAATTTTACTAAAATATACTGTATGGCAGTATAACTTATATCGATACGATTAATATTAAACAGTTTCAAAAGAGATTAAAGACTTTTCGGAGAATTATCGTCGTCAAGTCATATAGAACAGTCAGATATATAGCTTATTTCTGGTACTAATAAAATATGAAATAGGGAAACATATTAACACCCTTCCTGATAAAGAATAATATATATATATATATATATATATATATGGCGAATTTATCAACACTGCCATTATCCGTATTTTCTACGTGGTAAAAAAATATTTCTAAGCAGTTCGAAACAATAACGGATGAATTATCCGAAATAACGTACCGAAAAATTCACCTATATTTATCTTAAAAATATAAATTGTATATAAATTTTAAAATTGTAAAATGGACTGGCTAGAGTATCGCAAACTTAATTGGACTCTGTTCGGTTCGTTATTCCTAATTTAGTCGTACTTTCTTTAATAAGTTGCTTCCCGAACATATTTTGCGATGAGAACAGGACTTTCGTCTATTCGAATGGTTCTAGATTGTTATTATGTGGTGTGTGTTTGGTATATGTGTTCCTTTACTAATGTACATGTTGTATATTGGTTAAGGTTTATATTGTATTTATTAATTTGTTGAAGATTATTCGTCCGTTTATTTCGACTAAGATTGTGTGAACGTGAATGATGCATGTTTTAATGAGTGTGAGACTTGTGAATGCGTGTAGTTTTTTTGTTGTGTTTAATGGATGTGAGGCTGGTGAATGTGTTCAATGTATTTTTTTTGTATTTTATTTTTTTGACTTTTAATTTTATAATTCAGAAAAATTATTAATTGTATTATTTTATTTATAAGCCTACACTATAATTGGCTGTTAGCTGTTGTGTGGCTTCATTAAATAAATAAATAAATAAATAGAACATTTATAAAAATTTAAATATTTTTCCTTTAAAAAAAAATGTAACGATTTTAACAGTCCCCGTCCATGGTTTCGAAAATACAATATTTCTTCAAATTTTTTCTTCGTTCAATCCGATTCGGGTAACCACTTACGCGGATTCTACTATTTGACCAAATGAGTCTCGACTTCTTGCTACTAATTTCTTTACTTTTCCAATTCCAGTCCATTCCTTACTGTTCTGAAGCCAGGTCCAAACGGTAATTAATTTTCGATTTTCTGTACGTTCATTATGAATTAGTAATAAACTGATCGAAATTTATTATTATTTTTATTGTTACGGCTACATTATTATTTGTTATCTTTATATTTCGTATCGTTATCGTTATCGCCTACTTTTTTTTCTTATTCCATCGCCACCTTATTTAACGGAATGAATATCCGTTTATAAGTCCAGGATAGTCGAACTTAATAGCTTAACCTTTCCTTTTTTTTTTTTTTATTGAATACGTGGGACAAATTTCTATGGTAAATTAAGGATTTTCTGTCATAATTACAAAGAGTATTTCGTTTAAAACGATTGTTACTTTGATTGTAACACATTCATCAACGCGTGTCAGTCGTAATAGGTATTTTCAATAGGGCCGAACTTTCTACGTATTAATACATTCGGTCGAACAGTTTATTCTCACGTTTTCAACAACAATCCATGTATATTCTTTATAAAAATACACGTGTTTATTACCGTACAAAACATACATCGACTTAGTATATATATATATATATATATGTGTTTAAGTAGATGTATGTTTATACATATATGTATATAATATGTAAATATTTTTTGACATTTTATGAAGTAATTTCACTTTTATTGTTGTTTATTGTGTATACGAAATCGATCGATGTTGATATTTTCACTTACACTACAGCTGCGTTTAGCGTGGTAACAAGAGTTAGGAGAGTCCATTGAATTTATTTACGTCCATATTTACGTTCTTTAATGAGTCCGTTTTTCTTTAAATTACTACTGATATATGTAAATACTTACATTCATGCACACATGTAATGTGTATATATATATATATATATATGATATATGTATATATATATGTATATATATGTATACATATAGCAACGGATGGCAGCATCGAAAACGAAATTAAAAAAAAGAATAGTACAGGACAAAATGCGTTCAATAAAAAGAACAGCTTACTTACTTCCAAAAATATTTCATTGAATACAGAGGAAACTATTTATCTAAACTTATGTTTGGAGTGTGGCATCTGCAAAAGTTGGACCGTCTTGAAAAAAGGGGAGTCAAAACTGCAAGCTTTTGAACTATGACATTACAGAAAAAAAATTCTGAAAATATCTCCGAACGGAGAAAATCAAAAACAAAGACCTACTTCAGAGAGTAGAAGAAGAGGGGAGATTAATTTTAGTAATGAAAAATCGAAGAAATTGTATTATCGGCCACTTATTAAGACATTCTTCCTGGATAACAAACTTAATTGAATGCAAAATAAACGGAAAACATCCGAAGGGAAAACCAAGAATAAAATTTATGGAAAGCGTACTAAAGAAAAGAAAATATGTTAAAAAAATTGAACTGCAACAGAAAGTTACTACTAGATGACAGCTATGTTGCCTACCAACCTAATGGTTGAGGAGATGAAGAAGAAGAAATATATATATATAATATGTACATATATATTCTTAATATTTTATAAAGTAATTTCACCTTGGTTATTGCTTAAATTTTTTCAATATTATATCGACCAATGTTGGCGATTTCACTAACCGGGTGGTAACAGGCGTTACGATTCCACTGAATTTATTTACGTGTACATATTTACATTCTTTAACGTGCCCGTTTTTACTACTGATATATGTAAATATATACATTCGTAAACACATACGCACACATGTATATATATATAAAATATCACGATAAACCTTTGTCTATCCACTCCTGGATGATGGCTTTCCTCAACCAATTTTTCCCAGTTGCCTTCGCTATATCATTGTGCTACCGCGTTATTGGCCTTTCCTGTTTCTTTTGTAACATCCGCTTCGACCATCTATTATCATCTCTTCGAGTTACGTGGCCAGCCCAATTCCATTTTGTTATAGATATCCGCTCCACTGAACGTATTTGTTCACGTATCCATGCATTCTGTTTATGATCTGATAATTTTATATCTTGCATCATTCTCTGATGTGACGTCTGAGCTTTTCTTATCCTTTTTAAATGTTTTTGTATATTGCTATATATACATATATTTATATATATATATATATATGCCAGCGTGCCGCAGTTGTTATATACCTCGCCTGTCAAGTTTCGACCTTAACTCGCGCCATCAAGGTTTCAGGTTTCTTCGATCTATAGCTCAGCTGAAGCCTCTTACTTCGTTCAATGTTACATATGATTAGTGATTCGAATATTAGTCCATTTTATACGCATTAATAAAATGGGCTACATGTTTGGCAACGAACAATACTATTATATTTTTAAATTTCAAAAATAAACGGCCGTTTATTTTCGTCAGGAGGGTCATCGTTGAAAATGTTGGCGTTTCCACGCTTTTACTTTTATTTCCCTGGTATATACGACAATTTGTATCGAGACCTAAAAGTACCAACTGTGCGCGAAGTAGTTTTTGGGATAGCAGTAAAAGTTACTTCACAGATTAGAGGGTACCCCAAACAGCTGGTGGTAGATTTATTAGATCATGTTAATGAATTTCGCAGATTAAAACATTGCATACCCTTAGACCTTTCCCAGCGATTTGAATGATTGGAGAGGTAGTTCGGATTGTCATAGCTGAATGACATCTCTCATCCTGCCATGACCCACATCCCAGTTGCTTATTGACTACATCAGCCAGATTGCAATTTAAATAAAAAAAATAAAAAATAAAAACTTACACCGACCGACCTTTTTTGATCGCGATCTGTAATTTTTAAATTTAATATAATCCGAGCTTCATTTTCCAGTCGGAAGTTTTTATTAAATAATTCGAACGCGTAAAATCGAGTAATGATTTCCGGATGACAGCGAGAAGTTTACCGTACACGCTCAATTCGAGTTCTCTTAAAGCCTAGTGGTGGTGACATTGGTGCGACTTCATAACAGACTACGGGCTGAAGAAAATCCTCGACGTAGACATTCTTACGATAAAAAAAGTACGTTACCCAAACTCGGCTATCCATCCGATTAGTCGGTAAATGAGAATCAACTCGCTAGGAAGTCGAGAAAAACCGAGAGGATAGTAAAAAAACCGCACCCCGTACCTGCTTGTTTAGGATGCGTCGTTTGGCCGGTGGTTCTCTATCAATATTCAGTTTGGAGAGTGCAACTTTACGGGACTAAATATGTACGTGTTGGAATATACTAATTATATATATTCTACATAGCCAGACCATTATTGAATACCGCGAGTCTGTCTTTGTAATTTCAAATCAAATTGTTATATATATATATATATATATATATATATATATATATATATATATATGTATATATTTTCTTTTTGGCCCAGATTTCACCTTTTTGTCAGCTTAAGCGGGTTGTTCGGATTATAAATTTATATTATCGGCCTTGATGACGCTTATAATTTACGCGTATCAAGGTAGGATCAACAATAACTTTATCAATTTGCATCGGTAGAGTATTAATAGAAATTCAGACAGAAATATATCCCTATTTTTGCATTTGAGACAGGACAAACTCTGATGATCGATATTATTTTCAGTATTCCGACAAACTCCACTTCTGATGATCTCTAACTTGGCAAGATGACTAGGTGTACAGTTACGACCACTTCTTAATCTGACAAATATAAAGAGACGAAATCTTCATAGAGGAGATGCTTGTGTTTAATTCCAGATTTAGCGTATTTTTTACAAGTTTTCGCATCTGAAAAATGATATTTCCTGAAAGTTTGATATTAAGTGTCTCTACTGTAGTTTAACACGCTTCTCAATGGCCGGAGTTTAGGCACGTTCGAGTAATCGAATCCACTGTTTCATTTCCACTGACGTCACAGTGAGCATTCGCTTATATTGCACCTTATTTCGATGCTTGCTAAGTTGGCAAATCCATTGCCGTATTGAGAGTTCTCTGGAAGTCTAGATAGTTGTAAAAAAAGAACACTCAGGTAGTCTATCGGGATATTTTTCTTTCCTATATATTGTGTAATAGTACTGTTAATTACATATCTAGAGAAATGTTTTGTAAATTTCGGAAAACAATTACATATATATGTATATATCACCTAAATTTTGTTATCATTTTACAACGATCGAAAAATACGTCTGTCTGAAGCGACAATGAGGAAATTCAAATTCAAATAGAATTTAATTCATATTAAATTCAAATCGAATTAAATTTAAAACAAATTCAAATTTAATTCCTATTAAATTTTAAATAAAAGTTAAATTCGAATAATTTAATTCATGAATTTATGATCGCACTTGATTAAAAAAAGGTGTTTACATATATATAAAATGAAACGTAAACCGACTGTGCGCATAAATTGCACTAGCGCCGGTAAACAAATTAAAATTATAGCGTCATAAAAGAAATTTATAATTAAAAGCTATAAAATGCTCGTTAATAAATTATTTCGTATTATTTCGTATTATTCCGTATAAATTAAATTAAAATCATTAAAATGCGGGCGATAAATCAAAATAAACGCAACTAAATATATATATATATAACAAAATATAAATAATTGCAGATGCACAAAAAACAATAATGATTAAACCGGATGTATAAAATATTAAATTATATACGCATCGTTTCCTTTTATTACGAGTACACAAAAAACGATCCTATAAATATTAATTAACAGTAATCGAATCGAATTTATTTGGATATAATACGTAATGTTACAAAGTGTGATAACTTGATAACTAATGACAATAATACGAAGGTAGTGATGGTGATGATGATGATGATAATAATTCACGGATATTTATTGTAGCTGGTTTTCAATGTAAAATCGTCCTTGAAAATATTTATTACGTATATAGCTGAGCATCAAAAGCACTACTCTAACCAAGACGGTAGTCGGTTTAATAAACGGTTAATGATATATTTCAATTCGGTATTGGAATATAGAGTAAGCTGAAGCAAAGCCAATGTTATTGATAGTGAGAAATTAACAAAGCATGCGTTTAGTCTTTGCTGCCTAGACTGTGCTTTAAAGCGTACCGAATCTATAATAGACATACAGTAAATATACCGTGGAAAATTTAAAAATGGCTTTTCCCTTTCCAACATATTATATCTTTTTATATAATGTATATATATATATATATATATATATATATATATATATTTATATATATATTTTCACTCTATTTTTCGGATCATTATCATTTACAATACTTAGTATTTAGATTATTATTATTGCTACTATTATGATTACTGTTATCATATTGGAAATTCATATATTTATGAAATATACGTAAAAGAGAATAAAGCATCGTATGTAGATTAATATTAGTACAATATTAGTACAAAACGAATAAAGTGCATATGTACATGCGGGAGTGAGTGTGTGTTCGTAGATTCATTTATTGGGCGTTGATAAACGTGTACAATATTATCTATTCTTTGTATTCGGTTGTATATGTTTCACACTTGCACGTATGCATAAATGTTTGTAGCAAATAATTGTAAATACATTTTAAAATTGCTAATGTTGCATATTATAAAAAATCAATTGAAAATTAGTTAAATCACTAATATTTATTTTCTTAAGGAAAACACAAAGCTTTTCGGCATTCACGCTGGCTATTGTTTTGTAAATATTATATATTGATAGTTGATTGTGTTGTTCACCACTGTCATTATCAGATTTTTAATATTTATTTTAATTTTATTTGTAAAATTGTGTTTTTTTAAAAAAATTTTGTGGTTGTATATTTTTATATTTTATATTTTACGTTTGGACATCATACATCGCAATAGTAAATGAAAAATTTAAAATTCCAACGGTATACAACTTTTACAGAATCAGGAAAATAATATTGAAGAAAAAATTAATATAAAAAAACTAAATTAATAAACAAATATATTGATATTAAATTTCAACAAATCAAAAAAATAGACCGACAGAAGCAGACATCGTTTTTGGATCATATTTTCACAATTACCATCACATATTTTTAAGTAATTATATTTAATTTATATTTTTAAAATTATGATTTTTTAAATTTTTCACTTAATAATGGCGTAAATGCCGAAAAGCTTTGTGTTTTCCTTAAGAAAATAAATATTAGTGATTTAACTAATTTTCAATTGATTTTTTATAAAAAATCACTACATTCCACATTATATAAAAAATTGCATATTATAATTAAATAAATATGATTTCATTATCATCATCATCGTTATTATTATTATTATTATTATTGTCAAAAACGAAATACATAATATACACGAATTTTAGTATTTTGGAAAGATATTGAAATATAACTTCTTATCAGATTAACGGATGTTCTTATAATTTTGTCCATCATTGTTCCGAAGAGTTTTGTGGATGTTGCTTGAAACCGTGTTTTTAAATTCTTGAGCCAAGATATTCTTCTTCGTCCGATTATCTTGACTTGTAGAATTCTCCGCAATAATTCATATCTTCTTCCATTTCCGGTTACGTGGCCCATTTCAGTTCTTTGTCCGTATTCGATAAAACATATTTGTTTGTACGTATCTGCGTGCAGGAAACTTTCAAAATCCGACGATATAACCACATCTCAAAAGCACCATTACTCGGCGACTAGATTTGAAAGTTTATTATATATTATAACAATAAAAACAATACCGCAAAGGCAGAATTGAACGCGATGCTGATGAAAAAAACCCTACATAATACACTAATAAAGCCGGTTATGTTCCGGGCCGAATTTTTCGAATGAAATTTTATTTAAAAAGAGGAAAACGAGAGATTAGCTTACAATCAGTTACACAATATCGTTCAAATTACTGTCATTTGCAACAATACATTCATTCAGTCTTTTTACAACATTTTCAAACACTTTTTCGAGCAGAGGTTGCTGAATTTTTGAAATTTCTTTTCAGGTCTTCCAGATCGCGCGGACGTAAATTCATAAAGCTCTTAAGATGCATCTATAAAAAAAAATCGCGTAACTATGAATTCTTTTCGAAACTCTGTTTACGCTGTCGTGATCGATTCACGCCGAAAATAACGTTCTACTCTTTCTCGTAACACAGCTTGCCATGATAACTGAAACTGGACAAAAATAAATCTCTGGTGTCTCGTTATAGGATACCATGAAAACAAAAACGAATCACAACGTAGAACACGCGGTTTGCGTTGTACCAGTGTTACCAACTATTAAAAAAAAAAAAAAAAAAGTCCGTCTTCTCTGAGTCACCCTATATTTATAATTATATAATCCGCGATTGTTACATCTAACGGAGAGCTCAAAATCCGGTCGATACAGATCATTATTTTCGGATACGATCGGATCGGACATACTACCTATCGAAATAATCCGTACATCTTGAAAACTTTTCCGCTAAATGTATCGCTTAAGGTTCTTTGCCGATAAAAAGTGTTCCGCCGGACGGTCCATCGATGCGACTTTTTCCGCTAAATATATCGCGTAATGTTATATATAGTTGATAAAAAAAAAAAAAGCCAGTTCTTCCGAGTGATTTCTTTGAAAAGGTATTGCAGTTTTACAAATAAATTAATTAATTAAAAAATAATCGATAATTAATTAAAAAATAATCGATAATTAATAACTATTCCGGAGTGTGTTTGACGTTAATATTTCGCCAATTAAAAACGTAATCCGATGATAATTTACGATTTTTATTTTATTTAGGTGTAGGTGTTTAGCCACGCGCATACCTGCAGGTTAAAGTCGTAAGCGAAAGAATTCTATAATAGCAAAAACTATGTTTATATATATATATACGTAATGTATATAAATTAGCCGATTCTGATAGTTATTATAGGCCCCCTACGTGTTTCCAACGTGGCCATAAAATCGAATAATTTGTTCGTTTTTTATTTTAATAATGAAAAATGCACTTAGAATATATATTTCGTAGGAAGATGGCATTTTGCAATACGGCCCCGCAATAATGGTGGTCTCCTCGTCAACCGTTTCCAACCGATAAAGATAAGTTTGACTTTAATAATCTGGTTTTACCCGTGGTCGTATTATCGACAACGAGCAGACTGGACTGTATAAACGCGAACTTTCTAACGGCGAATTACACGAATAAATAAACACAGCTCACGGTATTGTATTTATAACGATTAAAATTTATTAAGAATTTCATACCTTCTAAAATCATTATTATTATTATTATGAATATTATCATCATTATTATTGCCGTTCTTATATTTACGACGTGCATTATTTTGTTTTCTTTACACCAGCCTTGTAGGATTCAATTCTGAACTGCCCAAAACCGGTACGGAGTTACGCGACAGAAATTTGGAGATGTGCAAACAAAAGTTCAACACGATCATCGTCTTCGAAAACGACGGAGAAACTCGACAAATATTAAGCCGTTTAAAGCTAGATTATAAATTTAATACGGGTTCCTCAGAGCCTATTTTTTTTTTGGGGGGGTTATTCAATATAGTATCTGCATATTATGGAATGAATAAGAAAGGGCTAATTATAAATTAGGGGCAGATTAAGAAGCAATGTAGGGATGAGTAAAATTAAATAACGATACCTGAATCTAAAATATAAGAGTATAAGGCCGTATATACTTCAGCATTTTGAAGAGCTAAGAGAAATGCATTATAGAAAACGGAACTTTAAGGCTGTGAAGAGCTTGATCAAATGCAACACGAAAGGAATATTCGAGGATAACCGCATTGCCCACTAAATGTGTATCCGTAGGATGTGAGCAATTAGGAGAACTAATAAGTTTCAACTTGTGTAACGAAGCAGGAAGGCGACTATTGCCGAGTTTCAGTCGACGAATGGTAGTAATTAAAACTCTGCAATTTAATCGTTTTAACTTTAATATTGTAGAACCATGGATTAGAAGGTATGTCGCGTTGAATGGATTTATAATGCCTCGCGGTAAATGAATCGGACCATAGATTTTTCCAGTATTCCTTATGCGCATATTTAATGTACGCTAGGAGATCTATAGGAGTATAAAATAAAAAAAGTCCCTAATGTAACCGTTGAAGTGACTAAATGATCAACTAGATTATTGCCATGGATACCGTTATGTCCGGTGATCCAAACAAATTTAACTCTCTCAGCCTATTTTATTAATTATAATTTTGTTAAACGTATAAATAATAATCCGATCGTACGTTTAATACTTTGTCATTTCGTTATCTATTAGAAGATACTTCTTTTTTTATCTATGGAAGTATTAATAGAGTTTTAAATCGATTATTATAATTAAAACGATATTCCGATTAATTATAAGGAATGAAAAACTGGATAAACACACACACACGTCTACGAGATCCTGAAGATCTGAAAACTCGGATTTCTGAGAATTCAAAAATTAAGCGACCTATACTCGAAAAAATCTTCGAAAATATTGTAAAAAAGACTGAATGAACGTATCGTTGCAAATCATCTGAACGATATTGTGTTTCACAAATGATTGCCAGCTAATTTCTGAAATTTCGTACAAAAATTTTGTTCGAGTAATTTTTGAGTTATTAAAAAAAAAAAAAACAAAAAAAACCGGCCCGTCTTATCTGGGTCATACGTAATAACGTATATGTGAGAAAACCTAACATAGTCGAAGTCGAAATTTAAGATATTGAACATGCTGCTATATATTTTGGCACATATCTCACTGTTACTAGAAGATCAGAAGGAGGAATAAAACGGTAAACAGGAGGAGCAGAAATGACAACAACGAAATTAAAACAAGGATATGGAAAGACTGTGACGTACAGAAGAAACTGAAGCTATATCTATTAAGAACATTGATATTTCCTATTGTACTTTACGAATAAGACATCGCGAGCTTAACTAGAAGCGATACCGGACGATATTTGGAACTACTCATGAACGAGTCGCAGGGGATGAACAATTCGAACCTACCGGAGTTGGATATCCAGCGTAGTCAAAGATTATTCTCTATAGTTCGTGGGATAATAATAAAATTCTTCGGACATATAATCCAGCTCAGCGTTATTTAAAAAAAAAAAAATGGTTATCCAAAAAGTAAAGTACGAATATCACGTAGAACAGGTGTACTGCCGAGTCGATTTATCGACTAAATAAAATGATTAACCGGCGTTTAAACGGATCGAAATACGGCGCTAAGTATATATCAATTATTGTTCCAATTATTTGAAGAAAATTTATCCAACGTAATATACTGATATTTTAAGGGACAGAAATTAATTTTTACAACAGCTAACAGCTTATTTCGGCGTTTCATTGCAGAATAATAGTGATAAATTACGGGCCGTTTTCTTAAACAGGACTTACGGCATTTGTTAATAATTTCGACGTCGTTCTAATTTGCGACTATTTTCGAACGGATAAATTATTTATTGTTAATGCCAAAATGGAAAATGAAATAATATATATAAATCATTATCGGTAGGTACGGACGAATGAATTCACAGCGTAATAATACACTCGAAATTATATTCGCAAATGAGAATAAGGGCTAAACGGTGCATTTCGGAATATCCGTAGGAAGATAGTGGGACGATCTGAGGTAATCATCGAAAACTGGGATCGGGATATTTAATTCTGTACATATTGAATATATATATAGACATTGATGTGTTCACATATGCATATATATTCTGCATTTTATTATAATCACCTCCTTCGTAATCAATTATTCGATTTCCTTACATTGTCGAAGATAATTTTACATATATACACATACATACATTCACATGCACACACTATTATATATATGAAAACAGATATAAGGAAGCATATATATATACATATATATATAATCTAATAAAACGTAGGCGATCACCTGATGCATATTAAAAAGTCTTTTGTTCTTACGTTATTTTTTTTATTCGTACGGCTGAGAGGACAGTCGGTGTTTAATTTAAATAAAATAAATTTTATTTTGTCGTTTTGGAATTTCATTAATTTTTACTTAGAGCCGAATAATTTTCAAATTAATTTTTTTATAATGAAAAACTTGTCGCGTACTTTACTCTCGCATAATGGTTAGTTTATTACTTCCCATTTTTGATTAAGAATTATCAGAAGTCGGTATGGCTCCCGCAAAATTTGGCTGTTAGCCGATGATACACCTTCTTTCTACGGCAGATGGCTACGGAGGCCCAATTATCTCCTGCAGGAATGTCATTCGCATCTTCGAATCAATTCTTTTTAATAGTAATTGCAGTGCAGTTTGTATTTGCGTTAAATTCCCAAGTTCTTATCTAATTTGTTGGTCACCATAAAGAATACTTTTCTACCTACCATAAATTTTTCTTTGGACTATTTTCGCTTATCACTGTTAGTCGAAAATCTTTTACTTTTCATCTCGTTGATTTCGCTAACCTTCTGAAATTATTCTCCCCCAAGTCAACTATTAATACACGAGACCGTTTTAGAGTGACTTGGTACTTCCTTGATAGATCTTTTAAATCGTTATTAAGTCGTCTAGTCCTCGACATTACACAAATGGTAATTCATCATATACAGCCGTCGTTAACTCATTTTACACGTAAAAATATTTTCGATACGCGTATATCTAATATTCGAACTAGTGAAAATTTAATTGTTCAGCGATGAATTTAAAAAAAAAATGTTTTAAATGAAGGCCATGTCCGATTAATGAGTTTATATTAGGAAACCGGTACATGACGCGTCTTGTTAATTATATAAGAAAAAGTTGGTAAAAAATTGGTCACTAAAAATCAAAACAATTTTAGTAACCATATGGTAATTATTTTATGACCGACATAAATATAAAAATTATTATCCGTTTATTAAATACCAATGCATCTTTCTATGCTTCCTTATATCCGAAGTTTTCTTGTACATCTTATTAATTCAAACAGCGATCAAAATATAAATTGATACCCCTTCCTATCGGGACACGATTCAGACTAGTCGTTTTAAGCCGAGAAAACCCGCATGGCTAATAGCTGATGATTTGACTGACAACAGGAATAGGAGAAATGGACGTCGGCAAATCGGGATAAACACAGATTGATAGATGTATCAAATGAAATGGTCAAAGACCTTGATATACCGCGAACAGTGGCGAAGCCAGAGGGTGGGTTAAGGGGTCACCCCCCTGGAATCAATCTGATAATAAGAAAATATTAAATGCCGTTCGGCATTTGTTAAACCTATTTTTTTTTTTTTTTTTTTTCATTTACTTTATTTAAATTTCGTTGTTTTTGAAGTAAATAAATATTTTTGTAATATAGGAGGTACTAGAAGAATTTTGTAGAAAAACGCGAAGAATAGATTTTAAATTTTAAATTTAGTTAAGTATTATACTATTTCTTCAAAAAATATAAAATCGTTATTTATCGTTTATTTTTTCGCCGAAATTTATTGTAACCATCTCCCTCTGTCATCAGTAACATACTATTAGTGGGTTCCAGTGACGTTAAATATTTCTGCCGTCTATTGCTTGTAATAGAGAATTACATTTTCGACGTCTAATAAGTGTAAAAATAACTCTGACGAGTTGGATTACTTAGGGGTTTAACCTACTTGAGTTTTGGTTATTTACTAAAGTTCAATTTAACTTGAGTTTACTGTTATAATTTAGTTTTGTTTGAACCCCCTTCTTCAACTAATTCTGGCTACGCCATTGACCGCGAAAGTAACGTTGCATGGCAAAGCTTCAAAAAGGGGCGAGGAAGGACTTCATGGCTCTAGAATATTAAGGAATGGACTGGAATTACAAAAGTAGAGGAATTATAGTCCACATAGCAAGAAGCCGAGACTCATGTAGTCAAATAGTAGATTTCGTGTAAAGTGCTTAAGCTATATCCGAATCGGGTTGCACGAAGAAGAAGAAGAATAGCAAAGCTGGAGATACGAAATCGAAATGAGGTTTAATTAATAATTCATCCTGCGATTATGACCACCAGCAACAAGCGTCGAACATATAGTATTACAGTGCCCCAAACGATATTTATTAATGAAGCCATCCGCTTTGTCATGGTTACAGGGTCTGGATGCAAAATTATCGTCATCGCCGTATTGTTCATTGCTGAACAGCCATTGTACGTTGATTTTTACGTATAAAATAGACCAGCATCCAAGGCACTAATTATATGTAACCTAGATGCACGCACGTATGATATTATATGGAGTGGGGTGCCACTGCCGTGATAACTGTAGCAAGTATGTCACCGCGAATTACATAGTAATCGCTCTCAATGCGTGTGACAAGGTCACTGATTTTATAGACGTATCCATTCAATTTCCGGAAACCCGCTTCTTAAATTGATGTTTTTTGGCCTAATACACTTTCCATTTTTACTGAATTTTTGAAAGTTAATCGTCTCCATCAGTGTGCTCCATCACAACATATTGCATGGGGTTACTAAGAGAATAGCCTTAAATAGGATTTATGGAATTGATTGAAGCAGATGGTTTATAGCCGATATATGCTCCAAGAAATCAGGTACATTCCACTCTGTACGGTGACAAAAAGGTACGAATTCAGACCAGTGATCAGAGATTGTCTATAGAAATTGAAAGATAAGTCCTAGGAACCGACGTTCGGTTTCAAATATGGAACAATAATGATGGTGAATAGATGGATAGATTAAAATTTGATCATCGAGAATTCAGTTATATAAAACACGCGATTCTGTTAAATGTTTTTTTTTTTTTTTTATTTTATTCTTAATACAAAATAAATTAGTTTTCTCCTGTTTTATGGATTTTTTTATAGTGGATTTTGGAACGTCTATTCCGTAATAAAATTATAATGTACCAACTGTACATTTCTATAATAACTATCTGTATTATGAAATATTATCCCACTTTCACATATCGGTATATACAGTGTGTTTCGAGAAACGGATAATAATCAGGAAATCACTCACGTAAAACGATATGTAAATGAGTAATTTGGAGAAGATGATGTAACGTTATATCTTACAATGTCTATGTGTTTTTGTGTATTATGTATTTGGATGTGCATGCCTATCTATCACGTGTGAAAGTTGCAATAACATATAATTATGTATATGAGTATGTGTGTGTGTGCGAGAGTGGTGTGTAGTGTAAATAAGTACTTTATTAAATTTTTATCTATTTGTAAACTATATGGGATGAATTTTAACTGTCTCCTCAGACATTTAATGTCGCGTAGGTAGATACAAAAAGTATGGCATGGTGGTATGTAATAAATTGTTGTACTTTGTTCGTTGTTAGATTCGTTCGTCTACCGAGAATCTATCATCGATATGAAGAAACAAATGTATATAAACGAACGTGTAAAATATCTTGCACTGCGCACCGAACAAATGCGTGATGATATTGGATGATCTGAAAGTCGAAATTCGTAGGATAATTAACAGGGATGCAATAAAAACAGGTTTATTCGTACATACGATTCTGCAAAGAGTACCAGAAGGATATAGAAACCGGAAGGATGGAATAAAACAAAAAGCTGGACTCATGCTCAGGCTACTTGAAGGCAGGATGCCGGGAAGAATAGAAACGTGATTTACAGGATTTCATGTTAACGTCACACGATGTCACCAAATACCTTCGTGGTATAAAGAATATAGAAGAAGACGTTTCTTACGATTAATAAAAAATAGTTGAGGAGTAATAATTATGTACAATCCGTACAAAAGAACAGCCATCAAGAATGAAATTCCCGGAAATGGTGGTAATGGGGAGCAGATATCTGCCGGCATTAATCATTTTGCGCATTCTTTGTAGCGATTTATCCCATGTAAATAATTTTCGAAATACTGAAAGTAACGTGATTAATCGATGTGACCATGTATCTATTTCGAATGATTTTTCTGCCTTCATATAAGATCAATTGGATAGTGCGTGAATACGTGTTAATCTGAATGCTTAAGTTCGAATATGAATGAACGATGCGTGTTATATTTTGTATATTTTTGTGTCCCATACTATATCAGTCTATTGCTGGATGTAGGTCCCAAATTATTTTCATTCGATCCGATTCTGAGCTTTCTCAATTCACTTCATCCCCACTACCAGAGTTACATCGTCATATCAACGAGTAAGCGATCTGCCAATGTTTCTGCTCTAATGGAGGAGCCAAAATTCCAACACTCGTTTTTTTATCCATCTATTACTACCTTCTGGCTATGTGCCCTGACCAGGTTCACTTCAGTTTGGCCATCTGCTTGCTGTTTTTAAATTAGTTCCACCCCAATGATAGTCTACGATATACTTCTGTCTGCGTCATTTTTTCTTGTCAATTGTAATTTTTTGTCCGAGATACACGTACTCGTTTACTTTTTCTACTGTTTTATTATTTCTTTCCATTTGTACATTTTTTTTTTATTTGTCATTACTTAAGTCTTATATATATATATATATATATATATATATATATATATATATATATATATATATATATATAAGTAGTAAAGGGGCATACTGAGCACATCCCTGTCAATTTTCCGTTATATTTAATCTCTGTCAACTTTCCGTTATATTTAATCTCTGTCAACTTTCCGTTATATTTAATCTCTGTCAATTTTCCGTTATATTTAATCCCTGTCAATTTTCCGTTATATTTAATCTCTGTCAATTTTCCGTTATATTTAATCCCTGTCAATTTTCCGTTATATTTAATCCCTGTCAATTTTCCGTTATATTTAATCTCTGTCAATTTTCCGTTATATTTAATCTCTGTCAATTTTCCATTATATTTAATCTCTGTCAATTTTCCGTTATATTTAATCCCTGTCAACTTGCCGTTATATTTAATCTCTGTCAATTTTCCGTTATATTTAATCTCTGTCAATTTTCCGTTATATTTAATCCCTGTCAACTTTCCGTTATATTTAATCTCTGTCAACTTTCCGTTATATTTAATCTCTGTCAATTTTCCGTTATATTTAATCCCTGTCAATTTTCCGTTATATTTAATCTCTGTCAATTTTCCGTTATATTTAATCCCTGTCAATTTTCCGTTATATTTAATCCCTGTCAATTTTCCGTTATATTTAATCTCTGTCAATTTTCCGTTATATTTAATCTCTGTCAATTTTCCGTTATATTTAATCTCTGTCAACTTGCCGTTATATTTAATCTCTGTCAATTTTCCGTTATATTTAATCTCTGTCAATTTTCCGTTATATTTAATCTCTGTCAATTTTCCGTTATATTTAATCTCTGTCAATTTTCCGTTATATTTAATCTCTGTCAACTTGCCGTTATATTTAATCTCTGTCAATTTTCCGTTATATTTAATCTCTGTCAATTTTCCGTTATATTTAATCTCTGTCAATTTTCCGTTATATTTAATCTCTGTCAATTTTCCGTTATATTTAATCTCTGTCAACTTGCCGTTATATAAATCTCCTTACCTTCGTTTTGGTCATGTATGCAACATACATCACCATAATTAATTTTATATTTTTCAGGTAAAATTCGTTTTTCATCATAATCCATTTTAAATTCTTTTTCCATAATTTTATTTTCTACTATATTAACATACCCCCACGGAAGTGTGTCTATAATTCCATCTTTTTCAGGTAAAATTCGATTTTTATCATAATCCATTTTAAATTCTTTTTCCATAATTTTATTTACGAGTGTTTTGTGTTTAGAATCTCTTGTAATTATATTATATTTTAACTTTACTTTATTTACTTTTTTATCGACAATATTTGTCATTACTTTTGTATTTAATATTTCTGAATTTTCGTAATTTAATGGAAATCCTTTAATTTTCATTGTAATTTTTCCTTGTTTTGTAATTAATGCATAACTTTTTGGTCCTGTACTTATCCATTCAGCGCCATAATCATCCTTATCTAGTTCATCAGTCCATTCACCAAGCATGCATCCAGTTTTAACTGTGTTTTTTTCATCGTCAATATATACAACAGAATCTGTATCATAATATACAACATTTTTTCCCAATTTATCTAACATTTCGTATAATCTTAATCTAGCGTTAGATGTTGTAAAAGCTGCAATAAAAATATTTGTTGAAGTACTGTTTTCGGTAAATTCGTCTTTAAATTTATAAGACACTTGAATCATATTTTCATTAATGAAAATAATATTGCTAATTTCTATTTTATCATCTAATATTATTTTATACCATTGTTTGGGATCAGTTACGTATTCCGTTTGTGTTAAATTATGTCTTTGACCGAATTTCCCCCACAAAGAATTGAGACATAATTTAGCAACAGCTCGTCTTCCAGGATTTGGTTTAATATTTTTTATATCTAAATCTATATCCATTATTTCCTTTACAGTTTTTACGTATTCTTCAACAGTTTTAAAGTCATTTTCCCAAGGACTTGTTTCTAATTTTATTTTCATAAAATCCTTGACATAACCTTTAAATAAATTATTACTTTTTTCCTTAAAATCCCAAACTTCGTAAATATTTAAAATGCAATAACCTTTTTCTAAAGCTTTGTTTATTTCATCTGTTGTCCAAGTATCTATTAAACAGCGTTCTTCATCAGTATGATTACATTCTGCACATTTTTCGACAAAACATTTTTTACACAAAGTAAACATTAATTTTTCGTCTTTAATGGGTAATACAGGGTGGTATAAATTTTTTGGGGGTAATATTTTACATTTAATTAATCCATACCAATTCGGATCAAATTTTTTGGGTTTATAAATTTTTATCGGATGCCCAACAGGATAATAATCGTAATACATCACAGTTGGATAAAGGCTGCAAACATCGATATATCGTAATTTTTTACCAGATACTTTTAATTTAATCGCGTTTGTTTTTCCGCCATAAAAAGCATCACGAGGGTTTAACGGTTCAATAATTGTAATATTTTCTCTTAAAGCTTCTTTGTAATTTTTTGATTTTTTCCATTGACATTCAAATATTTCTACCAAATTATATCCTTTATCTTTTAGTAGTTTGCTTCTCTCTCTAGTTTCGTCATATAAATCACCCATAGTTTTTCGTGTTACATTATTTATCGTACTTTCTTTGTAACATATTGGGCAACCGTGCCAAAAACAACCGTGGTACTGATAAATTGTTTTCGTTACACTATCAAATCCATCTACTTTTGCACCATAAATATACATTTCACCGCCGTTTAAAGCGTGTTGTACATTTCTAAATGTATTTAACCACGCAATTGAATCTTTACTATACATTTCTTTTTTAGATTGTTTTATAATACCGATTGTATTCTCTTGTAAATATTTTGACCTGTAAATACTCATACAAGTGCTTGCAATTGTAATGTACTGAAAAGGATCGATATTTGCAATTTCTAGAAATTGTTTTCTGAATTCTATACAACTTCTACGTAAAATATCTACATCGGATTTACAATATTCTACAAGTTCTTTTTGAAAATCGAATACATAATTTTCGTTAATTTTTTCAGAATACCATTTAAGAAAAACCTTTCTAGGGTTAATTTTCATCGTATTTATACCGTAGAATTTTTTATCAGGAATTGGCCCTTTATAATTTTGATTTTCTTTTGTGTTAAATAAATGGGGGAAATAACCTTTTTTCAATTCTTTTAAGTCAAATATCTTTGGAAAATCAGAAAGCGGCGATGCAATAAAATTGATGCTATCTATAAATTTAATTCTTGCAACTTCTAAAAACATTATTTTTCCACCACTGTAAATTGTGTAAGGTTTCAGAGAATTTTCAACACAATATTTTAAGATAAATTGCAAGTCGTACGCTTTTGCGTTATGAGCAATTGCTGTATAACCTCTGTGTTCTTTAGAAATCAACCATCCGCAAAATTCATCGTTTGTTTTAAAACTGAAAGTTTCACCGTTAAAATATTGAGCGATAATTAAATTAGCTTCGTGAGTTCCTGTCTCTTGATTTGCTTCATAATCGTAATAAATATACTTTTCGGAATAGTTACATTTTTGGACTTTTTTGTCCGCATTTCCATTACATAAACAAGGAATATCGCAAATTCCACCTTTTTGTTTTATTTTTTGCATACAACATTTGTGTTTAATTATTTCAACGTTTTCACCACAATTTTTATATACTTTATAGCCACATTTGTGTTCATCATTTCTTTTACATATATTTTTACATTTCAAACATTTATATATTTCTTTGCAGACTTTCTCATGATTTTCGTAACATTCTTGATTGTAACAATATCTGTTACAATTTTCGCAATAAATTTTATTTTTTTCACAGTGTTCTTTCATCATACATAATTCGCATATTTTTACCTCACTTTTACATTTGTGCGAATTTTTATTTTGATACGGTTTGTCACATTTTTTACAATAATAAGACTTTGCGTAAAATGCTGTCATACTATTTATTACGTCAAAGTGATTTCTATTTTTATATAGATAAATTTTTGGTTCATTTTCTTCACCCGAATATATTATAGTGTTAAAATTTTCGCTACAAATAACTTTAATTTGAATATTTAATAAATTTTCGGCATCTTTTATATTTTCAAATGTAAACCCTCCGTCATTGCAAAATCCTATTTCTTGACATAACTTTTGCGCTAAATCTGCCTGTATTTTTCTCCCTATTCTAATTTGTTTTATTTCTGATTTATCTAATTTTCTGTCAAAAATGGTGTTCGTATGATACGTCAAAGCTGTAATTATTGCTCTAGGACAACATAAATTATCGACATTTTGTATTTGTGTTATACATCTTTTTGTTCGTATATCTTTAGCGAGATTAATTATTTTTTTAGTGTAACCTTTTCCTCTAGGTATATTAATTACTTGAAAATTAAACGTTGTTTTATTTATGTCAACTTCTTCATCAGATGTTAAAATTTTTTCTATTTGATTTAACAGAGTTGTCGCATTTACATCTTTTTGAAATCCTGTAGATATTGCTGTTGTTTTAAATTTCTCATTTAACGCGATTATATTCATTTTGTCTCCTTCTTTGAAATCGGTTTTTTGTTTAACAATATGAATTAATTTTTCTATCATTTTTCTGAAATTAATCATCATTTTTATAGCATTATTTATTTTTCCAGTTTTTCTTAAATAGTTTAGTTTTACTGTATACTCTATAATCCATGTTAAAAATTTCTCGCTATATTTAGATTTTCCTTGAATAATAGAAAAGGATTCATTTTTTTGTTGTTTTTTCTGTTTAAAAACACGCATATCTTTGAACGGAAATATATCAATAAGCTTTTGCTGTTTAATTTCTGTGTGTAATTTTGATTTCTGATGTCTCGTCCAATTATTCTGCAAAATATTTTTGTTACATTTTTTGCAAAATTGATATTTCTTTTCCTTTTCAAAATAAGTACTTTTAACCGGAAATATATTTCCACTGAAGTCTCCCAGTGAACTTGATGGACAAGTTGAACAATTTGTTGAGGCTATTCAAAACTCGGCTAAGCTTGCCACACCGCCTCACAAAAATCATGAAATTCAAGAAATTACATATCCGCTCGAAGTCCGCCAAAAAATTGCCGAGAGAAGGAAAGCTCGTCGTATTTGGCATAAATCTCGTAATCCAAGAGACAAAACCATCTTCAATCACCTCAATAATCAGCTGAACAGAATGATTAAGGAAATTAATCAGCGCACATTTGCAGAATATCTTGAAGATCTCAGTCCTTATGCTGACAGAAACTACACTCTCTGGAAAGCTACACGCAGAATAAAGCGGCCTGTCGACAGAGTTCCACCACTCAAGAACGAAGCTGGAATCTGGCTAAGACGGGATGACGAGAAAGCGGAACTTTTTGCCAGACATCTAGCTAGAGTCTTCCAACCGCATGATATTGTATCTAGTATAACACCTGTAATAAATTATCAGGAAGACCAACCTTTAAAACACTTTTCACCAATGGAAATAGCTCAAGCAATCGATAACAAAATTAATCTGAAAAAGGCTCCAGGCATCGATCAAATAACACCACGTATGCTGAAAGAATTGTCGCGCAAAGCAGTTATCCTACTTACATACTTCTTCAATGCAAGTATCAGGCTGGAACACATACCAGCAGCCTTCAAGGCAGCACAAGTTATTATGCTCAAAAAACCAAATAAGCCAGCAGAGGATGTATCATCCTATCGACCGATATCGCTGCTGTCTACAATTTCAAAACTCTATGAAAAACTGTTACTAAAACGAATGAAACACTTTGTAGATCTCCCGAGTCACCAGTTCGGATTTAGAAATCAACATTCTACAGTCGAACAGGTGCATCGAGTAACATCAGTAATAGAAAGAACATATGAAGATAAACACTTCTGTTCTGCCGTTTTCCTTGATGTAGCGCAGGCATTTGATAAAGTCTGGCACGAAGGACTCGCTACTAAAATGTGTGGCCTTGTGCCAGGTAATCTATGTCGGCTGTTAATATCGTACTTGTCAGGAAGACAATTCCGGGTGGCACACAGAGATGCTATATCATCATATCAAATGATAAAGGCAGGAGTCCCACAGGGCAGTGTCCTCGGACCAATACTATATCTACTGTATACCAGAGATTTACCTACTGATAATGCCACAATTACAGCTACATTTGCCGACGATACTGCTATACTATCTAAGAGTGGCAGTCAGGCAGAAGCAACAAACAATCTCCAACGTCACTTAGACCGCGTTTCTGCCTGGGCTAAGTGTTGGAAAATTAAATACAATGAAGCCAAATCTCAACACATCGTTTTTACTCTTCGGCATGTAAACCCAGTCCATCGAATATACATTGACGGTCAGCCAATCCTACAAACTGACTGCGTTAAATATCTGGGTATGCACCTGGACTCACATCTTACATGGAAACCCCATGTAAAGATGAAGTGTAAACAGATTAAAAAAACGGTATCTGCTTTATACTGGTTAATAGGACGACGGTCAACCATAAACATCTATTGTAAACGGCTGATTTACCAGCAAATTATACAGCCGATATGGACATATGGAATAGCACTATGGGGCTGCACCAAGAGATCAAACCAACAGCTTATTCAAGCCCGACAAAGTGTCATCCTTCGAATGATCGTAGATGCTTATCCTTATTCTCGTAATAATGATATACATCGAGACCTCGGTGTGAAGACTGTATGCGAAGTCATACATGCTGTTGCTAAAAAACATCAACAACGCCTACATCAGCATCCCAATGCTGAAGCAAAACAGCTGCTAGATACGGACTCTGATATCCGTCGACTAAAAAGATTGAAACCTCAAGACCTAATATAATTTCAAGTGTATGAGGCATATGCATGTATGTGCGTTTATATTCGCGTGTATATGTGCACGTATAAATGTATATGTGTATATGGGTGTGTGTGGGTGTGTATGTATGAGTATATGTATATCTATATAGACGTATGTATATTCAGGTGTGTCAGGGAGAGTGTGAGTGTGTGTGAGTGTATGCGTATACACATATTAGTCGGAAGCCTTGCTCTATGGAGCAAGTGTCTTCGCACTCGTCCCTTTATATGCTCGAGAAGCATATAATACCGTTATTACCGTAATACTTATTTAAGCATAGACTTAAGATTGTATTAGTAAATACCCAGTAGGGATTATAAAAAAAAAAAAAAAAAAAAAAAAAGTTTTTGCTGTTTAATTCCTGTGTGCAGATCTGTTTTTTGATGTCGCGACCAATTTTTATAATTAATTTCTTTATCGCATTTCTCGCAATACTTCTTTTCTAAATTATAATTTCTTCTATTCATGTTTATATTAGAAAAAGATAAATTTTTTTCTATAATCATCTTCAATATATAAATTTATTTATCTTTAACTTAAAGATAAATAAAAGCCTTAAGATTTATTACGAATAAAATCAAATAATACATATTTTGCCGCTAATGTGTGAGCATCGAATTTTTCACAATGTTTTTTTTGCCCTCATTTTTCTCTCGACTCCTGTGTGTTTTTTTGCCTTTAAATGTCGCGCCCAATTTTTATACGAAAATTCTTTATCACATTTCTCGCAATACTTATTTTCTATTTTTTTAATTCCTGCGTGTAAATTCGATTTTTTATGTCTTGACCAATAACGCTGTAAAATATTTTTATCGCATCTCTTGCAATACTTTTTTTCTGAATTGTAGTTTTTTCTTATTTTATTTTCAGTATTCATGTTTATATTAGAAAAAATAAAATTTTTAAATATACTTCTTTTCTTTCAAAATAATAATATTATGAACTGGTGTCGCCTTTAATTAACAGTGTTTTAACAGTGCTTCTTTCAATTCATTTCTCGCCTCTGTTTTTCCTTGTTCTATTAACGATAATTTTAAATTATTATTGATTTCTACTTTTTTATTATATTCGTTTAAAATATCGGTTTTTAATTTTTCGTAATTTTTTACTTCTTGTACAATATCATCAAATTCACTGTCAGTAATTTCGCCATCTTTAATCGCTTTAGCGTATTTTTCCTCTATTGAATTTATTTTAGTGCGTGCTAATAATTCGATTGCAGCGTGTTTATTAATTTTTTCTGTACAAAATTTGTGTGTTCCTCTTACTAATATTGACAAAGTTGTAAATCCAACGCAAATTGGTGTACTTAAGGGGATCAAGACGGGGACAAAAACAGAAGTTGTCAAAGTTCCGATATCCGACAAAATAAGTACATATTCTGTTCCATACATAATTTTAGCTATTTTTAAGTATTTCTTTTTTTGTTGAAATCTATTTTTCATTTCTTTTTGTAAATAATCATAATGCATCATTATGTGGTTAATTTTATAATTGCTGGAGTTAAATTCAGGCGCCGATATTTTCGGATATAAAGCCTGAAAAAATAAAGATTCTGGTGCCGAAGGCTCGTGATCCATTTTCGTTTATTACAAAAAAAAAAATAATTTTTAGAAAATTGTTTTTTGAAGTTCTTGTCTGTAAAAACTACCGATAATTTCCTCTTTATTTAAATCCTGAATTTTATAAGTTATAGGCGATGTAAACAGAATTTTTTTAATTACGAATATTTCTTTGGACCAATTATTTTTATATTTATTTTGAAAGGTTTTTTTATTTACACTAATTCTTACACGATCTCCAACCTGAAATATCGGTATTTCTTTTTTAATAGGTAAAACTGTGTAAATTTCGTGTTCATTACTTTTGTTAACTTCACACGGCCTCATTTGAATTGTTCTGTGAAAATCGTGATAATTATATTCATTTACCAAATTTTGTAATATATTTATCCACTTAAAATTTTGTTGACATTCAAAGAGAACTTTCATTTTTCTGGCTAAAGTTCCGTTAAATCTTTCTATTATCGAAGATTTTTCAGCATTTTCAGTGTGATATAATTTTATGCTATATTTTTGTAACATTGAAGAAAATATTTTATTCTTGAATTCTAGACCTTTATCGGTGTGTAAAAATTTTGGAGTATCATGTTTTACTTTTCTCGCTTTTTCTACGATATTTTCAAAAGCTTTTGTCACAGAAATTCCGTCTTTTTTCTTTAGAGCTTCTGACCAAACAAATTTCGAAAAAGTATCGATAACATTTAGTATATATTTATATCCTTTATTTTCTGTTTCATAATGCGACATAATTACTAAATCTGCTGCCCATAAATCGTCAATTCCATATGTTACAATGTGTCTTTTTTCAAATTTTTTTCTAACATTTTTATGCAATTCTTTCGCTTCTTTAAGATTCATTTTTATATATAGGTTCGGATGAAATTAATCCGAGATATATAATATTATTTGATGACGCCATATTTAGTATATTTCCGTTTTCATCGGTAATATGAACAATAATTGTGTCAATTTTTTCGATATGATTTTTAATAGGAACAAAAATAATCTGTGAAACTTTTTCCGATATTTTTCCTCCATAAATTATTTCAGGAAAAAATGTATAAATAATATCGGCTTCTTCGTGAGAATGAGGATTAGATGAATGATTTAAAATTGCTGGTTCGACAATATTACAGTGGATTTCTATTGCATCTAACGGTCTTAATTTTGGAAAACTAGACGCACCATATAATGTGTTAGGTTCTAAATTAACGTGATTTTCAAATCCTAAAAATTCACCTAACGTACCTAAATTAATTTTTACGGGAGAAAATATTCGAATTTTGTTACTAATTTTATCACTTTTTAATCCAAAATTTTCAGTCAAAAAATTAACGTTTATTTTTTCATTATCATATTTAGATTTTAGTTCATTATCATATTTAGATTTTAGTTGATTATCATATTTAGATTTTAGTTGCGTTAATTTTAACTGTATTATTTCCTCTATATCTGATAACGAATAAAACCCCTTCGGAAAATTAACTCCGTATGTTTCTGTTAATATGTTTAATTCTACGTATAAATTATGCGGAATATTAGGAATATAATTATCACCGTAAAAAGCGACTAATCCTAATTTGTAATTTTTCTCTTTATCTAAATGTAAAGGATTTTCAAGACGAAGTGTTAAAGTTGATTTATCACCTTTTAATTTAAAAAGTTGCATTTTATATTTTATAAATATAAATATATTTATAAAAATGGATGTTATCGTATTTGACAAAAAATTAAATAACAATAAAAATAACAGAACTATTCAACCAGTTATTAGAGGCATTTTTATAGGTTCTAGTGGTTGTGGAAAAACAACGTTATTACTAAATTTTATATACCGAAATTGGTTAGAATTTGAAAATCTCTATATATTCAGTAAAACATTAGAACAACCGGTATATCAAAAATTACAGGAAAGATACGAAAATGTTGAAAAAAATGTTGGCGAACAAATTGCATATTTTTGCGATAATTACGATGATTTAATTTCTGTAGATAAATGTTTACCAAATTCTCTCGTTATTTTTGACGATTGTATTATGGAAAAAAATCAGAGAATAATTAAAGAATACTTTACAAGTGGAAGACATAAAAATATATCTTGTATTTATATTACACAATGCTATACTTTGGTTAATTTGCAAACAATTCGTAGTAACGCTAATTTTCTGTGTATTTTTAAACAAAATGACCATTATTTGAGAAAAATATATAAAGACAATGTAATGGGGGATATGTCTTACGATAAATTTTGTAAAATTTGTAACCAATGTTGGGAAAAAGATTTTGGTTTTATTACGATAGATTTAACTAAAAAACGAGATTTTGGGAGATATAAAAATCAATTTAAAATGATAGAACAATTTGATGAACGTTCACCAACGTTAAAGAAACGTAAAATGAACGTAAAATCATGTTCAACGAAGGTTTAAGTGGATGTTTAACGAATAAAATTTTTATATTTGTTACATATAAATGGAAAAAATAACTGTTGAAAAAGCAATTAAATTAAGTAAACTTGAAAAAAAATTAAAACAAAAATTTCTACAAGCCCGTAGAGGCAAGGAAAATATTGAAAAGGTAAGAGAAGAGGAATTTAAACCGATTATAAATGCTGTTAATAAATTAAACGAAAACAAAATTTTACCTGTAATTGTGCCTTCTTACATTGATCAATCTCCCGTTGAAAATCGTATGATTCAAGATGAAAAAAATATTGTTCTAGGAAAAATAACAACGGAATTTTTACCTGATGCTAAAGATTCTACTTTTGGTATACATTATGACAAAAAAAACAAAAATTATATGATAGGAAAGGAAATAGTTACTTTAGATAACAACGACATTATTGTAGCAGGAAAAACGTACGAAGGAACTGAAGGATTATGGAAATTATTAACGTTAGAGCCATCGAAAAAACCTGATCCTAATTCTTTCACACCGGATGATTATGCAAATTATGAGGAAATTTTGTTGACGACAGATTGCATATACCATAATAATGATAAAAATAGCAATAAACCAAAATCGAGCAAAGGTGAAAAATACAACACAATAATTAAGCCAATTTGGAAAAATAAAGTAAAAAAACCTGAAAGCAGAAATATTGTACCACCCTGGGCAAAAATAGAGAATGAAGAGGTACACGAAGGAAAAGGTTTAATAAAATATTCCGATAATTCTGTCGAGTATAAATATGTCGATAATTTACAAAATTTATTACAAAGATTGTATTATATTTATGCTCAGGAAAAAGCCGGTAATAATAATTTTCATAACGAAAAAATTGGAGTTATTAATTTTTTAAAGGAACAATTAGAAGCACATATCGACGAAAATAAGGGAATTGAATATTTGATTAAATTTGTGTCATCTTTACCTTCAAAAATATTACGTGGTGAAAAGATCGGATCGGGTTTATTCAACGGTATTTTGAATAATTTGCCGTTTGAAATTCACGCACCAGGATATAATTATTTAGGTCCAGGGACAAAATTACAAGAAAGAATTCAAGATGGAAATATAGGTATAAATCCATTAGACGAAGCAGCGAAAGAACATGATTTATTTTACCATAAATATAAAGATACAGCGAATAGACACAAAGCTGATGAAATTTTAGAACACAAAGCGTGGGAAAGATTTAAGTCAAATGATGCAAATTTAAATGAACGATTTTGGGGATATTTAACGACAAATGCAATGAAAGCAAAAAGGCATCTCGGTCTAGGTTTAAAAATCTAAATTAAAAAATTATTTTCTATATTATAAAATGAATATATGCAATATAAATCTTACTGATGGACAAAAAAAAAAAATTCAGAGAGCTTATAAGCGAAAATCGAACATAACAATTCAATTATCTTCTGATCAAATAAAATCAGGAAAAGACAAAATTGGATTAAATGATAGGCAAAAAAACGCCATTGATAAACATCGTAAAAATAACACTGGCGTCAGACTTACTTTAACATACAAACAATTACAGGAAAATCACAAAGGTGGAATTTTACCTTTACTTGCAGCTATTGGAGCTTTAATCGGTGGAGTCGGTGGTGGTGCAGCTGCTGTTGCAAACACATTCGTTGATTATAAAGACAAAAAAGCGAAACGCGAAGAAATGGCTCGACACAATAAAGCGCTAGAAAAAATTCAGGAAGTGATTCACGGTGTAAATCAAGGCTCAGGCTTAAGTAACGTTAAAAAAAAGCGCTAACAAACGTAGAGTTAGAAAAGTACGCTAAAAAATTGAAAATTAAAAATTTTAGAGGCGTTTTTATGAAAGATGAATTATTAGGGAAACCTTGGGAAAATGAATGTGGAATTATTAACTTAGAAAATTCCTATCAAATTGGTTCTCATTGGACAGCGTATTTTAAACAAAAAGATATTAAATATTATTTCGATTCGTACGGAAATGCGAATCCACCGATCCAATTAGTGAAATATTTAGGAAGCGATAATTTGTATTATAATTACGAACAAATTCAGCAATTTGACGATCCACCAATTTGCGGTTATTTATGTCTAGATGTTTTACAAAAATTGTCTCAAGGAATTAAATATAATAAAATATTACGTATTATAAAAAATGAATAAATTTGATAAATTCGGCAATCAGATCGAAAAACAAGAATCGACAATTTCAAGCAGAAATAAACAAGAAATTAACGAAAAAGTGAGCGAAATATTAATGCCTTTTATTATCGAAATGAAAACTTATGTTGGAAATTTAACAAATGAATATTTGAAACAACAATTAAATATTGTGAAAAATTACGTTAATTTCAATAATCGAAGATTAGTTGGAGTTTCAACAGGAATAGATGAAAAAGATGCTGTAAATAAAAAATAAATGGAGCAAAGTATTAAAGATGCCCTAAATAAGAAACAATAAAAATTTTATTTTATATGTAATAAATATGACGTTAATATATTGTTTAAAATGTAAAAAGAAAACACAATCTCTTAACGAGAAAAAAAGGAAAACATCGAACGGAAAAGTTATTTTGGAAAGTAAATGTTCTGTGTGTGGAATTAAAAAAACGAGTTTTATTAATAAGTAAACATGATGAAGTTATTTTTGTTATATTTAGTTTCAACAATAAATTGCGTTGAAGTTCCTAAAATGGAAACTAATCTTTTTTCGCCGAATGTTGATTGGAATTATGTGTCCGAACACGAGAATTTAACTATCGATCATTTGCGTATTTTTCAAAATAAAGTAAATTGGCCCAAGATTTCTAAATTTCAGAAATTAACGGAAAATAATATCAAAGAATTTAACGATCGTGTTGATTGGGGTATAATCAGTAAATATCAGAATTTGTCGGAAAAGTTTATTGACTTTTATAAAGATTTCGTCGATTGGGATTATGTGATTTTATATCAAAATGTTTCAAAGATTTTTATTGCTAATCATTGTAAAGAAATATTAGATAGTTAGACTAATAAAAAAGACATTAGAAAAAGTCGGGTCTTCCATCTATAATGAAGGAAAAGAAATATTCGTAATTAAAAAAATTTTTTTTTTTGTAATAAACGAAAATGGAAAATGAAATTTATTCAAAATATTATAACGAAATTATTCGCCACGAATACAAAAATTATAACCCTACGAGCATTTTAAACTTTAATTCACCCAACAAAAAAATTGATTTTAATATCGATTACGGTGACTCATTTTCAACGTCAAAGTATCAGTATTATATTACTGGTGAATTTACGAAAAAAGATGGCACTACTTTTCCGACAAAATCTAATGTAAAATTAATCGATAATTTTATTCCATTTTTATTTTCTGGAATAGTTGTGAAAAAACATAACCAAATAATAGATAACATTGAAAATCCTGGAATTATATCGACTGTAAAAGGAATCGTTTCGTACAGACAATCTGATAAAAATTCGTTTAAAAATAGTGGATTTATTTCTCAACACGAAGGTTCGTTTAATAAATTTTGCGTTATCGGTGATTTATCACAATTAGGACTGGATTTTTTCAGTAACAATAATAGTACACCAATTTTTTACAAAGGTGGATTTACAATAACTTTTACCAGAAATAGCGATGAAGATGCTTTATTCAGATGGAAAACAAAAAAAGCAGATGGCACACACGATGAGGCAAGTTTACCTGTTGAGGGGAAAATAACGATAAAAGAATTTGTGATTAGAGTTCCCATAATTAACTATCGCCCAACGCAAGAAATTCAACTTATTAGTGAGTTGACAAATTTGCAAAATATAACCTACAAATTTAATAAATGGGAATGTATTCAAAAACGTAGTGTAACAGGATCGACTTTAAATTATGATATTACAAATATTTACAGAAATATTGAGAATCCTAAATTTATTATTGTAGGTTTTCAGGACGATCGTTGTGAACAACAAATAAAAGATCCATCTTATTTTGACTCTATGAAAGTCAAAAATATTCGTGTGAAAATTAATGATACAAATTATCCTGATGAATTACAAAATTTAGATATTAATGAAGGAATTTACGCAATTCTATTCGAAATGTACAAAGATTTTCAGAATTATTATTACGGATATAGCAATGTGATTTACGAGCCTGGAGAATTCGTTGGAAATAAATGTGTCTATGTAATAGACACGACAAAACACCCTGAATATATTTATAGTGGAAAATCAAATATATTAATTAATGTCGACTTTTCCCAATCTATTAGTACACCGAATGTTATTGCTTATGTTATCGTAGTATCAGAAAAAATACTACACAATAATATAATTAATAATACGATTAAGGAGTGAGATTTCAAATTTTTGACTGAAATTTTATAAAGAAAAATTTTTCTTTATAAAAAATATTAAAACTTAATTCCAATAATGAATTTGATATTTTTGAGGGTGGTATAGGATTTGACCAAAAAATTAAACCAAATTCTAAGAAATCATTAGATGAAATTGAGGTGGGCCACGTTTCATGGCCCACCATAACGGCAAGTTGACAGGGATTAAATATAACGGAAAATTGACAGAGATTAAATATAACGGAAAATTGACAGAGATTAAATATAACGGCAAGTTGACAGGGATTAAATATAACGGAAAATTGACAGAGATTAAATATAACGGAAAATTGACAGAGATTAAATATAACGGAAAATTGACAGAGATTAAATATAACGGAAAATTGACAGGGATTAAATATAACGGAAAATTGACAGGGATTAAATATAACGGAAAATTGACAGAGATTAAATATAACGGAAAATTGACAGGGATTAAATATAACGGAAAATTGACAGAGATTAAATATAACGGAAAGTTGACAGAGATTAAATATAACGGAAAGTTGACAGAGATTAAATATAACGGAAAATTGACAGGGATGTGCTCAGTATGCCCCTTTACTACTTATATATATATATATATATATATATATATATATATATATATGTATGTATGTATAAAATATAATATAAATAAAGTAAAAATACAAAGTGTTTTATTAGAAATCGATTTTTTTCAATTAATAAATTATTTATTTTTGCGTATTTTTATTTTCCTAACCTACTAAGTTATACACACATCAACATTTTTATATACACACATACACGTACATATGTATATATACGAATGAAATGTACATATGCACATACATACATGCCCGCAAAACATTTTATATATATATATATATATATATATATATATATATATATATACATAATGATCACTACCAGCGAAGCTCCAATTGCCACACCGGTCCAGTAGTTAACCTACACCAGCTCGACTCTTCAGCTGAAAATCCAAAACTCTATAACAGAGAAATCAATTTAAGAGAATTATCCAATGCAATTAAATACACAAGAGAAGCATCTCCAGGATATGATGGCTTTCATATTGCCATGCTGAAACACGCTTCTAGGCCGGTATTGGATACTCTACTTCAAATATTTAACCACATTTGGCTGAAAAATGAATTTCCCGACTCTTGGAAGATGTCAGTTATAATACTCGTTCTCAAACCGACAAAAAATCCCTCATTGGCAGAGAGTTATCGACCGATATCTCTTACGTCAGTTTTGTGCAAAGTGCTCGAACGAATTGTAGATTTTCGTTTAAACTGGTTGCTCGAGTCCAAAAATCTTATTCATCCGTCCCAATGTGGTTTTCATCACAATCGTTCAACCTTGCACCAGCTATATGCTATTCAAAACGCTATAGAAGATGCTTCGAAGAACAGGCTCCACCTGTTAGCTGTGTTTTTTGACTTATCAAAAGCGTTTGCAGGATTCCTATTCACAAAATTATGAAACAGCTAACTTGCTGGGGCTTTTGTGGTAACCTATTATCATTCATCCAGAATTTTTTAACAAACCGAAGTTTTTTCGTTCAAATTTGGAACGCTTCATCATCTTTACGCCACCTGTCGAACGGACTGCCTCAGGAATCAGTTTTCAGCCCGTTGCTCTTCAATATCGCAATTAACTATTTAGCAGAAACTGCGAACTCCCTAGTTCGATATGCCGATGATCTCACAATCTTTCTGAGTTGTAGAACTGTATCCATTGGAGAATGCGTTCTCCAGGAATGCACAGACCAACTATACACCTGGTGTGCAGTCAATGGATTGTGTTTCTCTATCAATAAATCTGTAGCAATACACTTCTGCCGTGTTCGGAAATGTCATCACAAGATATGCATCAACCTTCATGATAAACCTCTTAAGAATGAATCATCAGTCCGCTACCTAGGTTTAATCCTAGATCAAAAGCTATCTTGGAAACCGCATTTAAACCATATTAAGGAAAAATCCTTAAAGAAAATGAACATATTGAAGAAACTTTCTCATACATCTTACGGTGTTGATAGAACTTCGCTACTACGTATCTACCGCTGTTCGATCAGATCAAAAACCGACTATGGAGCAGCAATATACGCAGCAGCAAGTTCATACATCCTTAAGACCTTGAATGTTATTCAAAATTCCGCTCTCCGCTTGGCTACCGGTGCATTTCGAACCACATTGATAGTCTGCATTCTGAATCATCAGAGTAGCCTCCCGATTATCGTCGGTGCCTTCTTCTAGCCAATTTGGCAGTTCAATATGCCTCTGGATTCTCTCTCCCTAAGTTATTTCCGTCGACTGCTTCATCTCCCTTGACACTATCTCAATCAGTTCCGGCGTTTCTCAACAATATCTTATCCGAAATAAATATTTCGAGTCCGCAATTAATCGATTATTCAATTGCAGTTCTTCCACCGTGGAAAGATAATCCGATCCGACTAGATCATTCGATTCTCAGTCTCAGGAGGAAAGGTCGATCTATTGAAGAAATAAAACAAGAAGTTATGACTCGGACCTACGGATCATCAGTATTTTATGCGGACGCATCACTACTCAATAGGTCCGTCGGTTGTTCAGTTGTCAAGGATGGATCAGTCATCATCTGTCATTCACTTCCTGAGACTCTTTCCATTATTTGCGCTGAACTATACGCAATTCTCCTAGCTGTGAAGTCCATAATGAGCTCTCCTGCTCAGCAGTCATCGATTATATGTTCCGACTCCCTTCCAGCCGTCAATGCTCTCCACCATGTTTTCAGCCACGATCAGCACCCAGTAGCTAAAGAAGTATTAAAGTTAAATCGAAGCGTCGTCTTCATGTGGATCCCAGCTCACTCTGTGATTCATGAGAATGAACTTGCCGATCAAGCGTCAAGAAATGCTGCTTCACCTTTACCTGTTCTCAACATCCCAGTTCCAGCATCCGACCTGAAGAAACAAATAAAAAATGGACTTCAAAAGCTGTGGCAGAAAAAGTGGCAACTGACTCCTCAATCGAACAAGCTTCGTCAGATCAAGAGCTCAACTCAGCCTTGGAAAACATCTCTTCCAAATCGCAGAGAAGATGTCATTATCAGCAGATTGCGGTTGGGACATACTCGGCTCACTCACGCATAAGGACCTCTGCTCCAGAATGTTCCGTGTGCGGAGTTATTCTATCCGTTTCCCACATCCTCATTGACTTGTCCTTTATACCATCCTCACAGATTATCGCTTAACCTTCCTTTCACACTCCCTCTGCTTTTCAAAGATGAAAGCTTCTCTCTCTCTCTAATTTAATCTTGTTTCTCCATAAATAAGGACTTTATTCTTTTAATCTAATTCCTCTACTCCTTCCGTGCCACTAGCCTTAGCTGCTGTACACGGCACGTTAATTTAAGATAATAATAATAACAATACACAATGATCATCATCATTCATCATCAATATTTAAGAATACGATTTTGTCTTTGTAGCTAGTCAATTCTGTTCTTCTAATTCATTCCTGATGCCTGCTACGTTCTTGATCTCTTCATACGTTATCTGCAATCTTTCTTTTACTTCGTCCATCCGTGTTATCCTAAGTGTTCCTCTTTTTCTTCTTCCTTCAAATTTTCCTTCGATTATGACCGTCCTGAAGGCGTTATGCCGCGTTATGTGTCCTAGAAGACTGTTTCAAGTAGTTCCCTTTTTTCGTTTATCGTTCTTAAAACCGCTGAATTTCTTTTCTTCTGCGTCAATAGTATCTTCAAAACAGCCCACATTACGAAGACTTCCAAGCGTTCCTTTAGGTATTTCGTTAATACCAACGCGATTGACACAATTGAAACAAGAGCTACATTGAACTGAGAAGTATGACAGCAGAACGGGAAGGTATGGATGTTTAATTTGAAATGTGGCTAGGAGCTTCCAGTTACAAAAGAAAGTGAATTAAATTTATATTCCGACTTCGGTAAAATGTTATTAAACGATTTTATTTAGTTCCATCGAATAAGTATTTCGGTTAATGGCGTCTTGCGCTAAATTAAAAAACGTATATATCCCTTAACATTTATATATATATATATAAATTATGCATATATACATGTAGGTAGAGTTTTTACGTAAACATTAATTTACATAATTTGGTAAAAGACAAAATTGAAATTACAGAAGCAATAGCCCGCAGACGAAATAGATGTTTTAATAAGATATACGTACATTATAATAAACAGCAAAAACGAGAATTTACAAAGTAAAATGTTCTAATGCTTTTTTTCAGACAATCTTCTTTTATCAGCGGACCGGTTATACCGCCGTAAATTAATTAAATAAATAAATAAATATGTAAATATGAATAAAAATGTATAAAAACGTTATATATATGTATATATATATATTATTATTATTATTATTTTATAAATTAAAATAAATACGGGTAAAAAAAATAGAAAAAGAAAGAGAATTAAAACACCCGAAAAATATGTTTAAACGGATGAGGCTATTTTAACAAATCACATTATACCGAGTCCGGATACACATTAATAACGTGTTATAAATGATTATAAATTATACGTCTATACATATGTATATGTCTAAAATAAATCACCTATAACTGGGTATTTTCTGTTATTTATTTTTCGCTATTATCCTCGTCTTAGATTTCATTCTTTTTTCAAATTTATAAGGTTCATAATTATGCAAACGTTCGATCGTTTAGGATTTAAATAAATTTATCGTAATAATAAATCGCGACAAGACGTATTTGATGAAGACAAATTAAAAGGAGAAAACCCGAGAAATTCGAATCAGTAATCGCCGGATTGCGCGAAGTAATTATATAAGACCTGAACGATATAGAAAATTGGATGGCAGACAGGAGGATAAAAGTATACGTAAATAAATCCACCAATTTGACTATAAAACGTTCAAACGGCCCTTCTGCGATACTCACTAACACGGTCATTAATGTAGTTAAATACCTAGGGCCTAGATTTTGACGAAACGTTAACCGCGTAAAATCGTATAAAAATCAAACGAAAGGGTCAATGGAATTTAAATATAACAAAATGTACCGGATGATGAGCAGCTCCAGTAAGCTAACACTGGATAACAAACTATTACTGTATAAAACATCTTTGTAATGAAATATCATGTTATCCCGTAAAAGGGGCTAATACGGTCTGCCTCTATTTATACGAATAATAAAACTTTAAATACCGCAACCCGACATTAGAGAAGATTCCTTTTAAACATTTCTTATTTATACAGAACCGTCTGCTGCTAATCCAATATACCGCCTCTAGACCTCCTGATCATTAGGAGCCTATATCATCTCAGAATATGGGGTGTTAGGGACTTTTCCCGTGTTAGAAATATCCAGTTTCTCGATGCTGACTATAGTTGCCTGGGTACTTGTCCAAGTATCAAAATAGTCAAAAGCTTCATCAATGACACACTAATTGCGACTTGGAAGCAAAGGGAGGATAGCTGTCAGAGACTACAAGGAAAACTATATGTTTTTCCCCAGGTTTTTGACAGAGTTAAAATGAAAAAGTTAAATATAAACTTTCATAGTACGCAGGTACTTTCAGGGCATGGCTAGTTTGGCTCCTATTTACATGGGTCTCATCTTGCCAGTGACCTCTATTGTAAGGATTTTCAGATCACTTGACTACGGAATTGACGCTACCTTAAACTCCGCCCTCTAATCGAATTAGCAATTTTCACTGCCACATCCATAATAATTATTACGAATTATGCGATGAATACGAAATCAGAAAACTCTTCATTTTGTTTGCAAAGGGCTAAAAATCCATGATTTCTACCAATAATAGAAGGTGCTCCCGTCAGTAGATATAGCAACTAATTTACGCAAAGACAAATTTGTTTTTCATCAAATAGCATAAAAGCTGCTATCATATCTGCACCTCGCGTAGTTCCGTTTATCGGAAGTATTGTTAAAAATTCTTCTTTTACCGAGCAAAAAAACCATTCTAATAAAAACAATTAATTGTGCAGTATCAACGATGCCTGCTGACTCTTCAAATTGCAACGAAAAGAAAATTTACGTTTCAACGCTATGTCTGGCGTATAATTTTACTATCTCGTTTTTTCGCAGTTTCGCAACAGGAGTTGTTACATTTTGATTTTCGTTAATTGTCGCGAGGGTAAGCGCACATCCTATAGCTACGACCCTAAAGAAGTTTGATTAATGTTGATTGTGTGCGATCATACATTTCAACAATTATAATATACAAAACACTAATAGATACGCTTAATTCGTATTTTGCGACTATATGTTAATGCACGTGTAGATATAATACTAAACCCTTCTAGTTCAGTTAAGTCATAATTCTACGTGACAAAAATGCTTGTTGAATATTCGTAAGGTCCACCGTAGGTTTACTATCTCACGTCATTGATGCAGCATATTTGTAGTCACGGTGTTAGGATTGCTTTCAATCTGTACAATAATATGGTCGCGTTCCGTCAACGACTATCGTGCCGCTGACGATGATGACTTTCGATAAAATCGATAAATAGTTATGCAGGCGGATTCGATAAAAAAAAATTCTGACAGCTTGTTAAAATTTTCAATTATATTTAACGCATTGTAAAATAATAATTGCAAAAAGGTAATAACATCATATAAAAGTGTAGTATTATACGAAATACTCTATGGCAGTGTAACATAGATACGCTAAAAATAAACAGATTTCAGAACATATTAAAAAACTTTCAAAGAACTATAGCGATAAAATTGTTCAAATCCTACAGAACTATCAGCTATTTGGCAAGCTTAGTCATTGCAGGAATCAAACCATTAAAGTTAGATATAAACATATATTAACATATTTATCGTCAAAAATAATATAAATTCAGATCACGAATTCAGTAACGTAAAATATCGACGACCTTATTTTATTCGTGAAGAAAAAATGTTAACGTTTAAATAGTTTCTACATGTATTCGAACATTACACAAATAAATTTCAATCACAGTGGAATTTATATAATGGTATAGCTAAAAACTTTTCCCCAGACATTGGAATAAGATTCAGTCATTTATACCTAATTTTTTAACGTACAACGGGGTGACGGCTTATTTAAAGATTATTTATACAAGTATAACATCGCATACTGCAACGGCTGTATGTACCATGCGACTAATAAAGATTTTAGCGAAAATAGAGCAGATCAATTAGTAACTAAATCGTTTATTAATACTTTCACCACTGTAGAAATAAATCATCGTAGAATAAATGTGTGCACTTACCCTAAAAGTATATTATATACAAATTAACTTAATCTCATAATACTGTAAAACATTCAGAATAAATTTAATCGGACGGGTTCTGGACAATTTTTTATTTCTACCGCATTTGTACTTCATTTACACTTACACTTACCCCGTCGTTTTTACGAACTGGGGTCCAAAAAATTTGTCAACGTTATATTTTCCATTGTCAACGTGATAAAACAGTATTTTAAAATAATCTGATAGCGAATAGTGTGGTATAAACAACAGAATCAACAATCAGCAATATAAAATTTATACATAAACAATAATAACACAATAGCGAGTAAAATAAAATTATGTTATTGTTTATGTATAAATGTTATATTGCTGATGGTGTTGTTTATCACATTCACTATCGGATTATTTACAAAACACTGTTTTGTCACTTTGATAATTTTTTTGTAAATTATCTAATATTTTTACTTTTTGTATTTTTATAAATTTTTGCGTATATTTTATATATATATATTTATATTCGCTTGATAATAGCTTAATAGGCAAAAAGCTTTATTGATTTTTCATTTAAAAAAACTGCAGCGATTTTAATTCCATTTTCGTTGTTAATTTTTTTTTCTAAATTAATTACATTCCGAACTTTTTGAAATTATTTCCTATATATATTTAATATCTATAACACAAAATATTCTGTTTTTCCTTACATTTTTTAAATTTTCGAAATTTTTTGAAATGTACGCGATTATCGAAAATAATTAAAGTTTAAAGTTAATTTTTTCTTTTATCGAGTTTACTAATAAGCGTCTTATCGGCTAAGTCAGTGCGAATCTCTAAAAACGGCCTACTAAAATATCGAAAATTATTTAATTATATTCGTATCGAAAACATTGCATCTGTAGTAGTGCTTTCATGATAATAAAAATACTCGTTATATACCATCACTGACATAATATATATAAACACACGATCGACGAGCTACAATGTAATCGCAGTATAGTGTACAAAGAACATATTTATATTTTATTTAATTCGATTGTGGTCGTTTTTTATATTGACGCGTACTAATGTGCGAGGCGTGTTATTTCGAGAGAAAGTTCGAGTAATATATATATAATATGCATTTCGCATGAACCAGTGGTTTATAAGGTAATTTACGAGGTCGGCCGAGATGTCGATAATATATTGACACATATTTAATATCATTATTTTATATACGTGTGTGCGTTTGTCTTAGGGGTAGAGGTCGTTTTGATTTTATAATTAACAGACTTTGTAATGTCCTAGAATATTGATAAATATTTTTCACCTATTATTAGATCAAGGTAGTGCCTAGTTACACTATAAGCTCGTTATTTTAATTAAACGGATCGAAATAGATTTTCTATTAATACGACAAGTACTCGAGAAAGTGTACGAATAGAAATTAATAATACAGTAGCAACAGAAACAGTCAACGTGTATCTCGGGGGAAAAAACGACCTACAAGAAAAAGATGATGCAGAACAGAAGTACATGGCAGAATACTGTTAAAGTAGCTTTCGAGAAGTTAAGTTGTTACGTGTGGAAAAATGAGAAATACCAACATATTTAAGAAGCTACGTAATCAGTGTGTTATTTAATGAAGCCACACAACAGCTAAAAGCCAATTATAGGCTTATAAATAAAATAATACAATTAATAATGTTTTCTGAAGTATAAAATTAAAAGTAAAAAAAATAAAATACAAAAAAAAAATACATCGAACACATTCACCAGCCTCGCACCCATTAAACACACCAGAAAAACTACACGCATTCGCAAGTCTCATTAAAACATACATCATTCACGTTCACACAATCTTACTCGAAATAAACGGACGAATAATCTTCAACAAATTAATAAATACAATGTGTTCTAAAAATATAAATATTAGAAAGATAATAAGGGGTAAACGGAGCGGGAGATATCTAATATTTAATATTAGATATAAGACGGTCCTAGCGAATGTGAAATACTCGTGTACGGAAGAAGACCGAACTTTGTAACGTGTTAGAGCGGACGGCCAAACTGAAGTAGACCTAGACAGAACTTATAGCCAGATTGAAGGATAATAGATGGACAAAACGAGTGTTGGAAGACCGCTTTATAAGAGAAAAAACACTGGCAGGATGCTGACTTAACTTGTGGGTAGCAGCGGAGAAAAACTATGCGTGGAAAAGAAAATATTTGAAAAGTTCACTATCAGCGGGACATCGAGTTATATAAGAATAGTCGCGTGAATGTTACTTTCGGCGTCTCAGTATTTACTAATATTTACCAGAAACCGAATTATAAATCAACTTAAGTTGCAAATTAGAAGTAAAGAATTTACACCTTCATTTAATATTCGTTTATCTTCGAACAGTTAGAAGTTACAATTTACAACACATTCCAATTTTTAAAGAGCAATTAAAAATGTTCCGTCTTTTATAGGTAATTATCCCTTTCTGATTCACTTATTATTTTAAAGTCTCTACATATATACGAACAACGGAGTTTTACAACGCGCACTTCCATAACCTCTTACTAGGTAAGTTTCCATAGTTTCCATTGGACCCAGCCATGTCGGTCTTCTCGATAATGAGGGTATTCAGCGAGCCGGCCAAGAAGGCTTCCGTATATTTCCGCTCGTCTTTCCGTCTCTAACGACGTAAAACTTTCCCGAAATTGTTTCAATCTACAATATTCGCTTATTATAACCTATTTTTTTTTTAACGAGTATTTAATGTTGAGCTTATTTCCGGCAGGTCTTCAGTATATGATGGACGGTTAACGGTGCTTTACATTTATCGCATACAGGTGATGGTACCAAGAAGGTACGAGTGGGTGATTTGTGTATGTCCAAGGTACACTCTGTTTACCGCTGTTTCCAATCTCGGTAGACAAATTTTTCCAACGAGTCGATGTAACCCAAAATACTGGGCTAACTATAGAAGGATCGACTCCATAATCGCCTCTGGACTGAGTCTAGAGCATAGTCCGCACCCGTATGTATTGGAAGGCGAATTTGCGACGGCCAACGGGCCGCCCGGTGTACGGCATCGTGTGATGAAATATTACGATTGATAGGAATCCAAGCAAAGGTGATCTTTGTGTTCCGTTTATTCAGCTCCACTAACGAGAAAAGAATATGATCAACAGATGATACTTCAGAGTTTGTGGCTTCTATGTATTTTAGTGCAGACGTAGAGTCTGAGCAAATTACATAATCGTCCCGTGGCAGATCTTCGATTTGGAGTATACATTGAAGAATCGCAACTAGCTCAGCCGAAAGGACTGACAGCATTATCGGAAGATTGAAGGACTGAATTTTGTTTTGGATATGCACCACCTACATGAAACGGAGTTTTTGATGCATCTGTGTAGCCATGTAATGGCTTGAGGTACTCGGAGCAACGATTTAAAATAAACTTTAAATAAGAAATAACGCTTTATATAAAACCGTACGAATGTTTTTAGCGCGAAACTTGAATAAAGTATTTCAGTTACAAAAAATAATAAAATAATCTAACGACATAATTATTGCTCGCGAAGGTTCCTAAACGTCCATCCTGTTCCACAAATATTGACGGGCACAAACAAACACACATTTATATATATACCTAATATATAAGCAACCACAGTAACAGTTTTATTTTTCTGTAGATGACTCATTGGGATGTATGAAAAGAGTAAATACATATATATATATATATATATATATATATATATATATATATATATATATGTACTCCATCAACTCCAACATTACTGTATAATTCTTCTGAATTTTCCATTTTTAAACTACAGTTTGTTATTAAAACTGTTGTCAAGAAATTTCAAACGTTCCTCGATTTGAATTATTTAGTTCTTAATGGGATATCTATAGATTAACTTATCTCTATTAGCGTATTATTACCGTATAATTTATTTGGTAATCTGAATATAAACAACGCAACAGAAAGAAGTTGAAAAAGTGTATATATAACATATATATACATGTCCACATTTTTGTACATACATATAGACATATATACATATATGTATAAAACTTTTATATGATTTTTTTTATTCTCCGTGGTATAAATTGAGTAATAGAGTATAGACATAAAATTAATTAATTACCATCATCCGACTACCTGGACGAGTGGTTCCATTTGAAATGCGTCATTTTAAGCCATTCAGGAAGTTAGGTAAATACACGCATCTGATCGAGTTTACAAATACACTAAGATTTACTACGCCTGTTAGGTGTGTGTGCTATTATTATTACGTAATACGGATATAACGATAAATTTTTAATGTATATATACTTTTCGATGCCCGTCTTACTGGGGGGAATTGAATAAATGTCTCCGAGTTTCTTCTGGACCATTCTTCAATATTACCGTCTAATATCCGTTTTTTTTCGTAGGTGAATTAAATCGAAGACGACAACGGCAATAACAACGAAAAATAAAATAAAATAAAAAAAAAGGTAGAAAAATCCGTGACATTAAAAAAAAAAAAAAAACTCTCCCGGCAATAAATCGGTGACTGGGACTGCGGAGTATATTTCCATCGGTTCCATCACTACCTCCGGCATGGGAAAGGCTTCTTCTTGCATCCTGGGGATCATCATCACGGCGTCGTCTAGACTAGATTCGTTTATAAATATCTATATGTATATATATATATATTATTTTTCCTTATTCACATTTTTATTCTATACATTTATCCAGTTCTATATAACTTTCACGTTTTATTGTCGAAATCTCATATAGCTGACAAAAATGAATTCTTATCGGATGCGCTTTTTCCATGGTACTTTATATAAAAAAAAAGAACCTAGATTGACCGTATTTAATGTTCGTCGCGAGTGGAAAGTTAGAGTTGTTTTTGATTTTGAAATTTTAACTTCTTTTAGAAAGTAACTCTATATCGTTCTTCTCCTCCAGTCCGTCCGTTAAATAAACGGACATTCGGAATTATTCATTTTACGTTCAGAGGACACTCGGAATTATGTTTGTAATTTAGTCGCGAGTTGGTCGACGTATATCGAATTAAAGCACTCGTTGAAGATAATATTCTAATTCTATCGTAAAAGCCTAGAATCTCGCGCAAGTTATATAATACGCATAACGTTAATAATCTCGTCGGAAGCCTAGGGGAAATTGGACTCGGTAATTTATGCGTAAATTAGAGATAATTCCAACAACGGTAATTCGAGAGACATTTTTTCTATACCTCCTACTTACCGATAATTTAACCGCGAATTAATATTGTCATTTTTAACCACGGTGTAAACTTCACTCTACTTATTACCGTGTGTCATTCGTTGTAAATAGAACGAAAGTTTCGATGTAATAACTACCGTACTTTTACGAGTGATTCCGGCGAATACTTAGTTAAATATATATATTCTATAATTGTAAAACTTACCTTGGAGCAGTGGCGCACCCACAAGGTGCTATCGGGCTTAATCCCCCCCAAAAGACATAGAAAAGTATATAATACATATCAAACTGACCTCAGAGCAGTGGCGCACTCACGAGGGACTACCGGGCTTAATCCCCCCCAGAGAGATTAGAAAAGTATATAATACATATCAAGAAGAGGCGTAACTTGTAAGTTTAAAACAATTTCGCAGCTAAAATGATAGTTGAAACAGAAGAGAATATTTCAAAGAGCTAGAAGAAAAAACCTCATCTTGTTGAGCGTGTAAATCCGCCTACATTGCAAAAAGTATTCTTAGAAACTTAGAAAATATTCGTTACATTCTGTCCGCTAATAACGTTTAAAATCCAGCTGACTGTGCAAGCCAAAGAAAAAAAAATAGCCGTTGTTTGGGGCATTCGAATCTGACCCAGGTCGTGACCAGTGTGTTTTTTTTTTGTTATTACTTGTTTCGTTGTAGTTCGTGATCGTTTATAGTTTGTTTTGCCTGTCGAATTTTGTTACATATTCGACTGTGTATATTTTATTCATTTTTATTACGAATTTTTTAATTTTTTTTTTTTCGTGGGTGTTTGAGCCCACATCAGATACAAATCCTGAGTACGCCACTGCCTGGGAGTATTTTAATATTTCTCGCGCAGTTGTAAATTAATTATATTTGATTATTTAATAATTTCATTTAGGTTTTTTTTTTAAACGAGGCAGATTTATACATTTGTTCCTTTTAGGATACTTCGAGTCTTTATTTCATTATATATATATATATATATATACATATATGTATATATATGTGTGTTTATGTATAAAACATGAAATTACTACAGAAGAAGGATAATAACTTTGAACGGCATGCATTTAAACAGAAGAAATAACAAAGCCGATGTTCCAGTTAAAAAGTTGCGGAACATCCTCGTAAGATAAATTCTAGAAACAGCTGACGAAAAACATTTGACGCGACGAATGTCCAACAGGTAGTGCAGTAGATGAAGCGAACTTTTAAGAAAATACAAACGACAGATATTAAGAATTTACAAAACTATCGGCATCCGAAATTGGAATGTGATAAAGCGACTGCAAATGTAAAGGAATCAAAAGCGTAAATTCGATATAAGGACAATTGAAGGTATAACGCAGATTAAATCTATAGACCCGTCGAATAATAAAAGCCGCCCTAAAAAAATCTGGACAAAGTACAAACTACTACAAACAGGTATAGTGAAATTCCAAAATTCATCAAATGTTTGTCGTATAACAAAAGAACGTTACAACCTCCTTTACACGTTTCCTTTTCTATTAATATATCCTACACTAAATTTTTAATCGGGGTAATATAGCTATTTAATGTGTGCTCTCGTAGTATGTTTTCTCATAATAATTCTATCAATATCACTCTTTAATTGTGTCAAAATATTTCCTTAACACGAAAAACCTAGATGACTCGGAAGGATTTGAAATTATAACTACGAATTAATCCGCTGTTACCCTTGGTTCATAATGGACAGCTGACTTTCTTACGCAAACGTTGAAGAAGCTACTAAAAATAACGTACCTAGATCATGCGACCGATATAAAAGCGCCGAATAAAATGTCAAATCAAGCTTAGGTGCTAAATAGCGTCTGAATCGGAAAGTTAAAATACCGTGGACATACGCATAAACATCGCCTTTGTTTCATCTTGTACAATATGGTGAAATTATCGGTCATAAAAAAAGACCGGGTAGGACTTAACCCCGGAAACCAAAATTTGAAAAGATGGTAAGAAATATCAGCACCCCATTTGTAAGAGGCGTCCAGAGATATTTAGTAGTTGTGAGATGATCGGCCACCTTCGACTGGAGATGGTCTAACGGGAAGAAGAAATTTCAAAATATTTATATATACAGTTTTTTATGGAGAAAACACCAAAAGTTAGCTTATTTAATAGATATGTACTACCGGGAAAGCCCGATAAAAGTCATATATATATATATATATATATATATATATATATATATATATATATATATATATATATATATATAACTACCGTTATAATCAAAAAATCGAATGACCTTGTCCATCATGCTGTACGAACACGTGGGATATTTTGTTTTAGACGTATTTAAATACTTCTCCTCCATTAATTATGTATTACCGAGGAAAATATTTTTTTTTTTTAGATTTTCGTTCAGATATTTTTTCTTTACTTGTAGCGCTGATAAAATAAACTGGCTGCGTATGTTACCGGCCATCTGATAATTAAAGAGACACGCTATCTATCGCTGAATTACTTCATCGTGTCAATTTAAATTGTGCTAACAATGAGCCAGTGATATTACGTAAACGTTAATAAAGACTAGCTAATACATTATAGATATATATATATATATATATATATAAGATGGAAGTTTCACAGAGTGAAGATGTGGGAAACAGTGGTTTTATTTAGTTCATCGTAGGTGAGAATTTACAAATTCGACCTAAATAAACGGTGGAAAACAATACAGTAGCGCAGTCACGAGTAGTTTAATGAGTTCGTTTTTTCCTATTTTTAATTTAACTGTCGTAATTCGTGTGTAAGTGGACATAATTTTGTAATAACAACAGATCTAGATCATAGATAATGTGTCATATGTGGAATATACATATGTATATATATATATATATATATATATATATAAATAAATAAACAATGTAAATATAAGGTATAATTCTGTACAAATGTTTAGTGTAGTTATTTTATACACATGGGCCGCGCTGATGTTCGTTTCGAGCATTTAACTAAACAACAAACGTACAATGTAATCTGCGACTGTCGCATAAATTCCTAATTGATTCGCATACAATAAACGAGAATAGTGCAAATATGACCAATTGCGTAGAATCGGGGCTATACGCTTAAATTGAACGAAATTACTTTTTTAGATCAATTTTCGATTTTTACCGCAGTATTGCGTAATATTGAGTGTATATATATAAATAGTCGCTACTGGTAGCCATAACCTAAAATTTTGTAGGCTACTGGAATTTCGTTTAATTTTTTTTTAAGTTAAATAACATATGTATATATGTGTATATATATATATATATATGTATACGCATAGTGCGATTGTTGTGCGTGTAAAAATATATATTCAATCGGTAATATTAGTTAATACTTCCAGCACCAAGCTACATTTTGAACCTTGGTGGTAACAAACACACGTCAGTCGATTATGACCGACGAGCATGGGGCTGCGATAAAAGTTCCGATGTAAGTCATTTCTGGCTGACACTACTAACTTTGTATCTCTTTTGATTAAAAGTTAAATTTTTGATCGATAACAAGGTTGTTCTGTAGTTTATTTGTGCTGTAAAGAAAGTGTTAATCATATACGACTGACACTTTTATGTAAGATTTTTTCGGTTTCCATTTAATGTAAGGGCGCCTGGAATGGTTAATATAATGGTATCGAAAATGAAAACTTTATATTTTCAATATAAACATATGTGTAACTGACAGACAATTTTTTTTTTTTTTTTTGAGGTTTTGTTCCTTTTCTAAAAGAAGTAGAAAAATTTTTAGTTTAATCACAATGGTTCGAAAGTGATATTTCCTTAATATAGGGTAAATATTAAAAGTAATCATTTTCACATTTATAGGACAAAATCATACGGGCTGGCGGTAATAACGTTAGTCACATATGACTGACACGGGGGGAGGCTCAACGTGTTAAATAATAAGGTCCGTACGAAAAAATAACCTGCAGAATAATCGTAAATCACTTAAACAGTATTAGTCGAAAGAACATTTTGAATATCTGACAAGTTTTTCAAGACGTTTGTTTTAGAAAATGCAGTGAACAAAACATAGATACAGCTAACGCGTTAAATCTAGTAAATTGCGACTTTGTAGAATAACGTAAATAATAAATAAAATAGGTACACCGATAAACAATAATAAAAAATTTTAAACCAGGTCGCGAAATTCGAAAACGCTTGAACAGTATTAATCAAACGAAGAAATCGAAGCAGAGTTGCCCGAACCAGAAAGTTAAAATACTGCGAACACTTGTATTTGCACCCATATTGGCCATAGAAAACCTGGTAAACTTACCTGGGAAGCAGATATGAGAAGATGGTATCAAATATCGGCACTCCAATTACAAGAGGAGTCCAGAGATAAGGGTTTAGTAGTTATCATGATCGCCTGCCTTCGATTGGATATGGCGTAACAAGAAGGAGAATATATATATATATATATATACAAGAAATAATCCTTTTTCTATTTTACACGCAGCACGTAAGTGTGCATACACTTAAGTGCGTATATTAAATTCGCTGGTAAAAAAACTACTAGCCTAATCAATTGTCAATTATCGCAGAGAAGGTAGAGTGACATCCAACTACGTTTAACACCGTATTGTGGCGCGCGTGCATATAAAATTAAATATCACAACTAACGAAAGAATCAATAATAAATGTTCTAATTACGAAAAGAACACGCATATACATGGAGTTCGTTTACTTTAATATCATTTAATAATGTATACGTAAACTTGTGTGGCATTTAAAAAAATGATTGTAATCCATGTATACATACATCATAATCTTCAGCCTATATTAGTCCACTGCCGGGCGTAAGATTTTCCCAATTGTTTTAAGTTATTATTCTTATACAATTTTTCACTGCGAATCGTTTTAAGTCATCATACCAGCATGTTAGCGGTATATCCCCGTTCTTATCAATTTATTTCTTTATACACAGTTCACGTCACAGCTTATGTCAATTAAAATGTGAACACCGAGAAGTAAATAATCGAGTATACAACTGTATTAAACCTCAAAATTAAAAAAAAAAAGTGTGTATATATATATATATATATATATATATATATATATATATATAAAATTATTAAAATAATATACAAAAAAAAAAACATACGCATATACAATACATGAACACAGTCACTCGTAATACACATTGTAATTTACACACGAGAGGAAAAAGATAACTGTCCATGTATGCGCACATACGCATACGAACAGCGGAAATACATGTGTGCACTAATACACGATAATGAAAATTTCAAACGTATTATACATATGGAAAAATATTACAATAATTTAAAATTATAAAATCAGTAACTCGAACAAGCTGTCTACGAACAATCCAAACAATTTTTTTCCCCTTTTTTTACGGCAATAACAATTATAATAGAGCTGAAGTTACACTAAATCTAGGAATCGTATTAATATCTGCTTTGGAAATCGATATCAAAACGCGGATAAGTTTTAACGAGTTATACAGACCGGAAACTAGACATCAACGGTGAATTGAAACGGCAGATTAGTACGTGAACTTGGTTAGAAGAAATTCATTCATCCTATAGGTGTACTAATGAAATACTCGTCATTAACGGGACCATTGCACAAGTTATGCGTCAAATAACTTGGGAATTTTCCGTCTTTTATACAACACTATGTAAAGCATGACGTCGCATAAGACAATGTAGTCTGGATAATAATTCGTTGTACGAAAAAATAAATATTTCAAAAAATTCGAACTCTTTCCGCATTTTTAGTATACTTATTGTTAAATATATCCCAAATTATCGAACAGTACTATAACTGAGAACGAACAAGAGCTTTATATAATTATTAAGCGACCGGTCGGTCCTTCGGCTTAAATATGAATAATCAGATAACGAACATAATGGCGACGTTTTGGTGGTAGATAGAAAACAATCAGACGGGAAAAAAATCGAGTCACAATCAGGATACGAGTTAGTGAAGTATATCACAAGAATTATTAATTCGAAGTAACGGGTGTTTCGATCGAGGTAATAAAATAAAGTTCGAAAAAGAGAGAGATAATAGACAGGTGAAATCAGTTCATTGCGCTATATAGGAATTATGGAACAAAAGTTTTCTTATCACATGAAGTATATTTTTTGCTTTTACAGTAGGAAAACATTATTTTAAATAGCTCGGATTTTGAAAAACGAAAATACTTTCGTTTATTTATTTTAATATTATCACGCTACGAGATAATTAATTACTAACTACCACCATTTAAATTTCGGCCATGAAATCTTTTACCCATAATTGTAATATATTGCAATTTATTTATTTCACCTAACACTAACCTTTGATAGTGAGTAGTACAAAAATTTTGCCGTTCGATTTCCGACTTTCTTTGTGGAAGCGGCTGATAATCCGGTACCGCTCCCATTTGTTCGAATTCCCTTATTTTCACCTCCGATTCTGATTGCATTTCTTTTAGGACTTGTAATACAACGTTAACAGAAGGAGATACGTGATGGAATTGACGATTATAATCAGAATAAAACGATTATGTGTGAAACGATCTGACTTCGTGGAAAATTCCCTTATTTATATTCAATCATTCTAATAGTATTTGTTTCACAGGATTTTGAATATACAAATATATATATATATATATATATATATATATATATATATATATATATAATATATGCATGCATACATCCAAAGAGAGAGAAAGGTAGAACGATGTACATATATAAAAGGGTTGTTCTGTGGGTGGTGTATATATATACATATGCATGCATACATCCAAAGGGAGAAAAAGGAGAACGATGTACATATATAAAAGTGTTGTTCCGTGGGTGGTATGAAGGCGACGAAATAACAGTCAAACTTGGGTTTGTTACGTAAAAAAGAGAAATAAAAAACTTAAACTTCTTATTTTTTTTAGACATGCATAGCACAGACATATTTACATCTTAAATAAAATATTAAATTAACTGAAATATAATATTATGGGAAAAAAATTTTCAAAACTTCCAGGATTTATATTTAGTTATATTTTCAATTTTATATGTTTTAATTTATTGAATTCGCACGTTATGTTGTAATCGAAGTTACTGGTTTTCGTCATTACGAGCTGATTGATGTAATTATAAAAAAAAAATTGAAAATCGAAGTAGCTTTCTTTAGTTGAGCGAGTAGTAGTAAAATTATCCGACTTTAGAAATATGTATTATATTTACGATAACTGCTAGTATACAAATTTCCGTTTAAACTTATTTTAAAATAATAATAACAATACAAAATCTAGTCGGAAGTTTTTCTTTAAAACTTTAATTTAGTTTGTCTAATAATCGGACATTAAACAAATATTAAATTGAATTATTTATTATTATAAATTATAAAATAAATATTATAATAATAAATTAGATACAACAATTTCGGAATAACCGCGTGAAAAAAAGAAAAAATCCGATTTATTAATAAAAGTAAAACGATATATGAGTAGCAACATGCCATGCCCATCATCAGAACGTTTATTAATAAATCGTTTTTTTTTTGTACGCGGTTATTCCGAAATTGTTGTATCTAATTATGAATATCGACTGCGAAATAGTTATAAAAAATAATGAAAAGCCATCTTCCAACTGTAAGGGAATTACCCAAATTTAAACATTGCATTAATAAAATTAGTTAACTGGACGATGGCTTTTTGAGGTAGCATTTTAATGACAGTAGATTGGATACCATCGTGACCTACCGAGTTTTTCTTCTTTGTTGATTTTACACGCGTAAAAACTTCTTTGGGAGAAGTTAATTTAATATTAGTTGTTATCTGAGGTGATGCGATAAATCTGCTGATAACTTTATGTACTTTGTTCTTCTGATAGCTTGAAGCTAAATGGATATTTCTGCTGGGAAACCTCAAGGTAGCGTGCAGCAAGCAATTCTGCTTTATGGGTATTATTATATGCATATGTGTTAGTATGAGGATCATGAATTGAGGGAAGTGCTTCATGATGTTGTGTATATTGTTTACATATCTTCCAAAGGCTATTATTTTTAACAGAAAAATTAGAAATTATTTTACTAAACTTTTCGTTATTATGTTTATTTAGTAAATATCGAACTAAAATCGAAAGTTGATTCAATAATTTCTTAATATTTTGTGAATAAGTACGCGAACGACTTTTAGTATAGGATTTTCTGACAATATTTTTGATTTTAATTATGGAAGTTATATATAAAGGGATCGAAGATGTAGGGGAAACATTCTACTTGATATGAACAGAAAGGGCAATAGCTTCATGAATCAAGTTCGTCAGAGTGGTGGGACAGTGGTCAATGTTGTCAGTATCAGAAATAGGTAGGTTTAAGTTTATATTATCAAAAATATGACGCTAAAAGAAATTCCAGTTCGTATTTTTAAAATTAAATGTTTTACCTACTGGTTGTTGCAGTATGTTGCCAGTTTTGACGATTATAAATATTGGGTTATGATTGGAGGATAAACAGTTAACTGAAATGGACAGCGTTGTATTGAATATATATATATATATATATATATATATATATATATATATATATATATATATATATATATATATATAATAATAATGAAAGTGAATCGTACCTGTCATTAGAAGAGGTAAATGAGACTGCAAATGTGAGAATGAATGTACAAATATAAAATAATAAAGTGCGAGAACTAAATCCGTCGACAAGATATAAGTTTGGTGGGAAAAATTGAAATTATGTTCAATAAGCATGCATTGTGAGTGTAAATATGCATTTACATTTTTTATATGTTATAAGCAAATATACGATTTATTTTCAACAGTGTTACACAGACTTAGAAAAGGTAGCGGTAGTATGATTAAGATTGGGTACGGATCCCTGAAATAAAATTAGAGTTAGTTGATTGTTGTGAAAGATTCAGTAATTCAGCTGTTGTGATTCAAGTAGATGAAAGAAATGGTTAGCTCCAATGGAACATCGGGCTGGCAAAAGAAATTAAAATTATAAAGGTCTACGATTATTAAATTTATAAATAATTAAATAATTAAATAATTATTATAAGTCTCGAAAAGCAGTGAAACGAGACGGTATGAATTATTTTAGAGTAATAAAGATCTTAATTGCGCATTTTACAAAACTGCCTGTTTGAGCGATAAGTAAATAATTTTGTCTTTAATTTATTAATTAACGTCCTAACATATATATATATATATATGCATAAATATTTATCGGTACATAAAACAAAATATTCTTAGTATCGAATTATTTAAAATGCCTAAGAACATCTTTATTTGTAGTTGTAAATAAAGAGCGATATATATATATATATATATATATATAGATAGATAGATAGACATATTCCCTATAGATAGTGCTAGCGATATATATATATATATATATATATAGATAGATAGATAGACATATTCCCTATAGATAGTGCTAGTTTTATTCGGCGAGTAAAATGTGATGTCGATACGGCTAATTCACCATGACCACTTAAAACATATGGAGACGATTTTATTTCTTCGTTTGTTGGCTCTCCTTTTTTACGCAAAAAACTGACGTCACTTATTGATGATGTCACATTTTAAATCTCATTTCGTACGAAGTGTAGTTTTTCAATAGTTACAAGACTTGTCTTGTGACAAGATGTTCCATCTACAAGTAATAAAACTGACGGAAACATACATCCAGCAGAGAGTTTGACACTCGTTACGGGTGGCGAAAAAGGGTCTAGGTTCGAATTTGAAGCACGCCCATAAAAATAACAGTTGGTACGTAATTGACGTGGTTTCGAAGCAAAATCTCGTAACTATCGCACGCGAAGATCGAAAATGAATTCTCAGAAACAGGGACTGGCGATAATAAAATTCGCCGAGATGACGGACAAAAATAGAAACGAAAATTGCGAACATAAATTTTTAGGCGTTGATAATTCGCTAATAACCGAAAATAAATTGCTTTCGTCGAATATAAAACGCAAATTACAAATAGCTCCTAACGCATTTACAAGGTTTCCCAAACATTTTTATTATTATTATTATTATTATTATTATTATTATTATTACATGGGTGCGTTAGCTAGGTACCGTGTAAAACCTCTGGAATGCTTATAAAAGTATATTTTTAAAAAGTCATATTTGGTCGTAAATGATCATTAAGTAACTTTTTACCGGTAGACGAGTTATGTAAATCTTATTAAATTTTTTTATTGAAGAACCGGTTTAAATTTAATATATAATATTTAGTAAAGATAAAACTAGGTCAGGAGGAACACACGAAGAAGAGAGTTCGATTCTTCGAGAAAACTTGTATCCGAATGCAGACGGGATATACCGGAGCCCAAAATAAACAACAATTTGCCTGAGGAACTAAAAATCGATTTACTAAACTGTAATCGTCGCGCTGGACGAATATATCGATATCATTTATTCTAAGCGAACCCATAGACTTAGAAGTACCGATTATTGCGCATGATACGTACATTACGTAGTTGATTTATACGAGTTGTTTTTAACCATTTCACTCACAGTGTCCGCTATATGGTATACACGACATTTTTTAAACAAAATTATGTATTTTCTGGTTGACTATGAAATGTCTCAATTTATAATTCTATTTATGTAAAAACATCGAAAATCATCTAGAGTTAATATAATAAACAGCCTGTATAACATTTATAATTTTCCGTCAAAATTTCACGCGTGACTGAAAGGGTTAAGATTTATTTCGACGAAGCGGTTATACATTTGTGTTCGTTTCTTCGTTTATTACATACATCGATGCTGCTGGTATACTGCTATCCTTGGTGCATTCATGAGTTAGGTGAGTTTGTGCACACTTTACACAAACGGCTTGTCGGTTACTATATTTCTTCGTGTGCCCATACAGTTGGCAACGTACACACTGAACTATCTCATGTTTAACATATGGAGCTTCTACACTTATCTTCATGTTCAATAAATATTGAATCTTGTAAATTTCTTTATTATTGTTATTTGGTTTAATATTGACGAAAAAGAGTGGGAATGGCAATTTTGTTACCCGGTGTTTCACATTTACAATGTTTCTGACAACATGTCCTTTCTCTGCTAAGGATGCAGTTATATCGTTTAGCTGAAGACTATGATGTAGATTCCTTAACCTGGAAGGCTCTTTCGTTTTTAATCTGATAGGTATGGAATTCAAGATTATTACTCTTTAAGTATGACACAAGTTTCCTGTAATCCTCTACTTCGTTTGTTTTGATTTGTACCCGCTTGTATGTTAGAGATTTACATCTAATTTTTCTATTGGTAAAATTGTGGAAAAATCAGATAGCATTTTGGAGTAATTATTTTCGGATATTACGCTCTGGCTGTCTTGTTTATTATGCGCATTTCGAAAGAAAGAAGTGTAATGTAGAAATAAAGCTAAATTGGAATGTCATCACGTTAATAGTATCGCGAGGTTAAAACGTTAAATGTATTTTGATAGTTCGCGTGACGTAGTTTATTGACAAAGTTTGCGATGTTGTTGAACCCAAACGGAAAGTGCGTTGAATTTTATATAAGTGCGTTGAATTTTATATTGCAGCGGGTTTTTTTTTGAGAGAGAATAACGTACAGGTTTGTGTCAGTAAGAAGAGCTTGAGACAAATTGATTAGATCAAGTCATTGCGTAGGGGATACTCCAATGTCGAGCTAATTCCATCTATACTGAGTCAATTTTAAATTGGGGAAGTTTTATTAGAAAAGATCGGTATTCCGAATGAAAGAAAAAGAAAATATTTTCAAACGGGTTAAAAAGGTTTTCCATCGACCTTTTCGTTGCTCGCAACTTTATGCGGCTCGACATTTTATTATGCATTAATAAGGTTATAAGTATGTTAATTGTTTACTAAACTGTATATATTCTAACACCCACTCGCTTCAATAAGAGATTTTAAAAAATTCGCTTTAAAGGGACAACCGGTTATAAGGGACAAATGACTTCCGCCTGATGCGTCCCTTATAAGCTGATTCGACTGCATATATATATATTATATATATATATATATATATATATATATATATATATATATATATATATATATATTTTTTTTTTTATTCGATTTTGGCCTTCTAAGGACCACGGAATATATATATATATATATATATATATATATATATATTATATATATATATATATATATATATATATATATATATAAACCAGGTACTTTACTTATTGTATAGCTATATAGAAAAATAACTATAATTTATTATTTTTAATAATAAACTAAAATATTTGCGAGCTTAACATAATTATGGTAATTATATTTTAATTTCAAAAAAATTATTTTGAACATCGTCTATTGATTTGTAACGTAGAATATAAGTACATCGCGTTAATAAGACGAATTCAACGTATACACTATTTTCAGTAGTTCACATTTCTGCATTTCTCGTTTTTCTCCGAATATATAAATTCAATCGATAAATCCAACGCTGGAAATATTGTTTCATCCAACATTTATGTATATACTTACTCTAAATTTATTATAACCTAAATCGGTAATTAGTTTCCTGTTAGCAATTAATATGAGCTTTTTAATCTTTTTCCAATTTTTACCTAGCCTAGTAGGCTATAAAAAATTTTTGGAAAGGATACACACTCATCGGTGTGATTTGTTCTATTTAGTTACACTATCTTGAATCTTAATTCTCTTGAGACTTCTTGTTCCAATTTTTTTTTGGGAGGCTGCCGCTATCTCAATCACATGATGCGTCTGTACGGACACTTTATCGAGATAGCGGCAGCCTTTGCATATTAAAAGCTTGTTTCGTAGTGACAGCTACGATTCAATACCCCATAAGCCACTACAGGTTTCTAATTTTTAGGTCCAATTCCTCTTATTTTTTATATGATTCTTCCAGTTTAGAGTGCAAGCTAATTGTACTCTGAGGTAATTTACCTCTTTGCTACTCAGTAGCAGTATACTGTTTAATTGCTTATTATGAACGTTTCTATTGGAGAATTAGACGTGTGTACATTTTCCAGGATTTATTTCGGAGATTCCACTTTTATGTACATTTATGATGTTTAGGTTTGTCTGTATGACGGTAATGGCCTTATCAGTATCTTTGTTAGATGCGATTAACATCGTGTCATCTGAAAAAGGTTTGCTACTTGTACATGTTCATCAGTTGGTACGTCAGCGGTATAAGGGATCCTAATACATTGTCCTGCGGCACGCCGGCGTGTACAATTGTCGTCGCATTTTACTTTAAACAGCCCGTCCGGTAGATGGGATTACGGTAATTGATATTATTTTTCGAGGAAAGAAGAAAGATTTTTCTATTCGTATTAGTTTAGTAGACAACTTTCAAATGTGGAGCTGCAGAAGGGAATATGTGGATGGGAAAGATATCTAACGTTACCATACTTCAATAAATCGGGGTGTACAAACGATTATCTAAGACATAGTGCGTATTCGTAAGATGAAATTTCTTATACATCCTACGCGGAAAGAAAATGGGATGGAACGTCGATTGTTGCTGACTACAATGGAGAACATAAGACGCAGATGACGAGCGCCAGCACGAATGGAATCCAAGAACTAAAAGGATTAAATACATATGTGTGCAGTCACCGAGCCACGCATCGGGAATATCGGGGAGATTAGGTTGAATCATTTTTATCGGGCAGAGACACGAATCACGAATATATAAATTAAGTTTATTCGGTGAGGGAAAATTATAGATGATTAGCTGTCCGTTTTTTACCGTTATCACGTTAAAACTGAGCCTAATATATTTTCTTATACGTTGTTTTATCAGTTAGTGCGACTGTGTGTGTGAAGTAACATTAACTAGTTTTATATTCATTTTAATTAATAACGATTATTATTTCACGCGACGAAATTTCACTAACGCGATCGACATTATTCAATGCGGTTTTTATTTTTTTATTCGTTTTTAAACGACGATCGAATATCGCCGTGTAGTAACTGCGCCTAAGGAAGAGTAACTAAACGAAATAATATAAATAACGGCCGATCGCGAATGGATTAAGTGCGGATTTTAGTGGACAAAATACGAATCAAACCGGACGCGGTAGCTGTGGAACGATTAGGAATATCTACACTAGAAGCTGTGGCGGTGGTTTTATTAATGACGTAAGCGGGACAGTGGTCATTCGTATTCTCATCTATATTCCACGTTCGTGGTCATTTCTTTCTTACGTGCTATGAGTATTTAGGTTCCGCTCGAATGAAACGCCTAGAAAATTGACTTCGGACGGACGAGGCTTTTCAGAACGAATAGAACAAATAAACAAACAATTCGACTAAACAACTAAACGGGATGTTAGAAGAATGACCAAGTAGTGGGAAAAGTAACGAACACTTCGTAACAACTTCCGTACTACCACCAAGTTAAATTCGGAATTTTATATACATATATATATATATATATATATATATATATATATATATATATATATATATATATATATCCGTATGTATATATTAATATATATACTTACACACATAATATATATATATATATGAAAATAAATGTATAGCGCCTAACGTATATTTCTGTCAATGCTCCAACGAGATAGTAATCATCATGCCAAACCAGGATTCTATAATGACGGTTATTTTAGGGGCTTTCGATTTATACATTCAACAACACCTCATTGATATTGTCCGATGAAATTCGTGAGAAAGCCTAATAGAAAAATATGACGGAAATCAATAAGGGAAAATTAAGGAAATTTCCATTTCATACGAATGCGTGATAGTATGTACGTGATTCTACGTGCGCGAATTGGTATAATAAAACGGGATATGATAAAATAAAATTATTCCAATCGGTGTATAAATATATAAATATATAAATATAAATATATAAATGTATAAATGTAATTAATACGTTAACTGGAAACGTGCGAGGCCGTTTTAATTAACGTTCGACGAAAGACTAATTATAATATAACGGTAAATTCGGGAATAACGATCGATTCGTCGAACAAAAAAAAGAGAAAAGAAAAAAATTAATTATTTATTTATTTAATTAATTATTAAATTAATTAGGTAGATAATTAATTAATTATTTATTAAATTAATTAGTGATTAATTATGTAATTAAGTAATTAATGCCTAAAAATGTTAACTACGTCGAAGTATTTTCTACTGGTAATTTTTTCGTTACTAAATACGCAGGAGACTACCGTGTAAAATGACGTCATATAAATCGATTAACTGAAGGAGAAAGATATATAAAATTTGTCTCAGAATTAAATTTCAAGTAAGAAGAAAATGGATATATTAATTTTTACGCTAGCATTTGTTGCTGTAATAAAAAAAAAATTATGTATATATATATATATATAATCATCATAGTCGTGGGCTTGGACCGAGCATAGTGATATTACGACTCATTTTAATTGTTCCGTGTAATTGATCGCTATCTATCCCTATCCTGGGAGCATCTAACCATTTGCTGAAGCGAACTGGCACCAGTTATCATTTCGATGTTGTCCATATATCGCATTGGAGGTCTTCATCTTCGCCTGCGACTTTCAACCATACTTACGTCGCATGATATGAGTGAAGAAAGTGGATATACGTTTTTAACGATGTCGCGGAATCGAGCATCTAGATCAATAACTTCTTCCAGTATTGACATGTGTGTCCTGCTCGCTGTCCACGACATTCTCAGCATTCACCGCCAGCAACACATATCGAAACCATCGGTCCTTCGAACGACCGTTTCTTTCAAATTCCAACACTCGAATGCATATATACAGAGTACTATAACGTTTTCATTAGGATCATATTGGGTGGTCATCGTTATATCGAGGCTTTTTCAGATCCTCCTTAATTGAGTTCATTACTCTACTTTTAATTTCATCTGTTGAACCGTCATTTTTTATGATAAGGGACCCCGAGTAAACAAATTTATCAACTACTTAGAGGCCGCCTAAGCTTCGTGAATTATCTGTTTTGCTTGTACCATCGACGATCATTACTTTAGTTTTATCTATGTTGAGTACAAAAGAAACAGCATTATCGAAAGGGACACGGCGATGGGGCATAGACCAGTACTCCATTACGGCGTGTAAAGTTGGATTCTTACTAAATTAATTACCTTCGAAATATACGTGTGGATGCTCAAAATCTCGTATAGAGACCGCGTCGCAAATAAGGAATTTCTTAACCGAACGGCCAACTAATACACTTCTAAACTTGAATATTTCAAACATTCAGAAAAATACCATCTTCCGCAGTAATTACGAGAGGATGAAATTGTAGGGAAGAGAAGATCGGGCAGAAGGAAAATGTCCTGGCTAGCAGGTACGCGGCAGTAGTACGGATGTAGCACGGTCGAGCTACAAAGCAATACGATGATCAGCGCGTTTCAAACGGAGACGGCCAAATGAAGAAGAAGAAAAAGGATAATAACAGACGGCTAAAATTTCTCAGTTTAATAAACATCGGCGTCTTAAGAAATCTATTAATATAAACTAAACAACGATGTAAAATCTATTTACTTTTTAAACTTCTTAAAAATATAAAATCTTCATAAAAAAATAATTCAGTTCTCTTAAATAACCGTTACAATATAATAAATAAAATTGATATAAATACGTTTTTTGAACGATTAAAATATATAAAATTAAAATATACAAAAATAAAATTAAAAACACGTCTGCAAAAAAAAAAAACCTAGTTACCAAACGGGCGAAATAGAAGAAGAAATAAGCTTTATTTCATGTATATGCGTAACAAGGGGTTCATAAAGTTAAGTACCTTAGACCTTAATAGTTAACATATATAGTATTGATAAATCTGGAACATTAATCATGTTAGACTACAGGAAAAAACAAAAACCTGCAAGAAAATAAATAAAATATGGTAAAGAGAAAAACAAAAATACAGAAGGTATATACGCACATATATACACATGCACACATACCATATTAACTGCGTAAAATAAATAATTCTACGATGTTTGTACCTACTGTAACGCATGACGAGGCTTAGCACATCGTAATCACCTAATTGATTTTTCGAATAACAGATAGCAAAATATGAAAAATCAAGGATTAAATAAATTCTAAAAGAATCCATACATAATATTCAATCGTATTACGTCGCGATAGTTGATTTATCGTTGGTTCTAAATCAGATTTACAAAGGTGGGGAAACGGAAAACATTGTGAACGAAAATTCCGGATAAAAGTCCAGGTAATAAAAGGGGAAAGTTGTTCTAGGTTCTAAACGTTATGCGAACGTTTACGAGATGTTACGTATGCTGGGGAATAAGCAATTGCGTCATTTGACAAAAGGTATACATATTAGGGTCCATCATGCCTCGAAGAGTAAAGGTAAGGTTTGAACGGGATTAAGGATCTAGGTACGCGCATACCGTCGATTTGTTTTGGCTACGACCTAAATTACACGATTAACTATAAAATTATTCGCATCCGAAACGTCCGATAAAATGAAAATACTTAGTCGATAACTTCTGCCGCTACGCGAAGAACTGTTTTTTATCATACACCCGTCCGCGCGATAACCCGTGTAAACAAAATTGAAAACCGAATAAACTACAATACGCGCGACCCAGGAAAAATATGACTTAACATTGGTCGGTCGTTGTAAGTTCTCTACGACTAATTAGGAATAATTACGTGATATTAAAATTTTACTCCCTTATGTCGGATCGGATCGTTCGATGAACTATTTCAAGAAAATCGAGGGAATGGAAAAAAATGGACAGTGTAGTCGGGATTGTATGAAACAAATGAACGATTTGTAGTAAAATTGACGAACGTAAAACGGAAATTCTCAATTACATAGTGGATACCAAGGGAGATCGCCGAGCAGATTTTTAGATGACGTAATAAAACAGACATTACGGATGCGCGAAGCTCGGAACAGACAAGGGTGACAAAAAATTTAGTAGCTAAATATCGGCGTCTCTTTTCCCTTATTCGAAAATATCTAATTCCACAGTTCTCGTATACCGTTAAAAAATTTTAAAGGCGAAGAAGTAAAAGTCTTCAATTCTGTGCTCTCTTTACATTTCGTTTTTTTTCCTTTCTTCTTATTCGACAATTTTATTCCTTTTTCCTGAAATTTTTCTTCCGCTTACGGTTTATTATCCATTAGTTTAGTTTAATTTCTTTTTTCCGAACTTCTATTTTCCTTTCGTTGAAAATTTTGCCCGGTATTTTATTATATAATAATAGGCAATATCCCCTATTCTGTATATTAAGTTATCATTCCCATCTTCTGAAACAAGTAGTAAAAATAACCAGTCGACGGATCTCTTTCAATTAAAACAAATTCGTCAGACGCTAAATACTGAAAAAGTTAAAAAAAATAAAAATAAAAGTTTCGCTTCGATGTTCATAGACTTAATCGATACACCCCCTTAGACCTTCCACATCGGTTTGATTGATTGAGGAGGTAGCTCGGAGTATCATTGGTGAATGATATCTCCAATCCTGTCACGACCCATATAGATAAATTGCTTATATGTAAGCCAGATTGCAATTTTTATACAATTAAAAAAACAAAAACAAAAAAAAAACAACTTATAGACAAGCTTTTTTTGTAATTCGAACTGGATAAATAAGGAGAATGTAGTTAAAATCGCGAAATTTTCTGGCTATTCAACTATTAACGATGTAAATAATTTATATATATATATTTATATATATATATATATATATATATATATATATATATATATATATAAAACGGAAAAAAATAATAACAAAATAAAATGAAAATAACTAATTTAGATGTATATTTTACTTTTCGTTTCTTTTTCCTTTTATATTTTTTTTACAAATTGTATACATTAAATCGTGGAAGGTAATGACAAAAAGTAACAATATAGTACACTATAAGAAGAGGCGGGGTTGCATTGTGCCTGACAAAAAAGAGATTACAATCTACACTAAGGCCATATTACGAATGCCTTGTATGCTACTTACACTGTACAACAAAATATGTATAGGTAAGTAATCGCATACCTCTGACACGGAGACGACACTTAATGATGATACAATGTGCAACACGCACGTGCATATATAATGTAATCTGTCATAGAATAACGCGTAAAATAATGTTACCGAAATGTGAAATGAAAACTAGGCAGCTAGAGTAAATAAACGTAAAAACGAAATAATTATTTTTCAGCGAATTCTAACGGTGGGCTTTATGAAAACGATAATAGCCTACCTGGAAGAGAGAGAAACATAATATCAACGAAGATTTCTTCGAAAATGCTCACTATAGTTGTCGCTGAAATACTCGAGAAAAAAAATAAGTATATCATAATAGCCGGCGAGGAAGTTTTTTCTCCTTTTTTTAGTTCAAATCTGAATGAAAAACTATCGCAAAGTTCAGAGTGGGTCTCTATATATTTACATATTTTGCTTTATTCATTAAGTCATCTAATCCGTATTTACCTAACTAACTACTCGAAAATTGCTAAACTTATCGCCATACCCAAACAAGGAAAAGGTACTTCGCAAATTACCACTACCCATTCTACTTAGTAATTTAAGTAAAATTGCTGAAAAAATTTTACTTATACGATTAAAGGCGTATGTCGATATGAATAATATCTTAACTTTCAGATTGAATGTCGTTCTACATAAGCAAGAAGTATGCGGAATAGCTGAATTTATTACAGATAATTTTAACTTAAACAAGCATAATGATTCCACGTTGCTAAAACCGTTCGATATGGCATACTTTATATGTAAAATGATCGATTGTAAATTTCCTCCGCATATTTAATTCGACTAGCCCGTAATTATTTAATCGATAGATCTGTTTATGTTTCTATAGGTAATGCGAAATCAACTTATAAAACCTGTTTAGGCCGCAAGGTACTTGGTACATTTTTAGTTTCATTGTATTTACACGCCTTTTTTTTTTATTTTGCCTATTATGCAAGTCGCACTTTTTGCAGATTGTGTTGCAATATATTGTAGCTCATATAGACCCGACGCTATTCGCGGGTAGATTGCAACTTCGAATAAACATCATTAATTATTATAATAAATGGCAAATGAATATAAATCGGATGAAAACTGAGACCATCTTTTTCACTCGAAGAACGTTTAGTCTACTTGTTCAAGATGCTCAAATAGATTGGAGTGATCAGGTACGCTATCCCGGTGTTATATAGAGCAGATTGACGTTTACAAGACAAATCCATCTGCTCTATATAGTCGTTTTTTAATCGTAAATCTTACCTTAATATTAACAAGACGATAATCGACGAGTAATTAATCCGACCGATAATAACCTATTAACCTATACATGTCCAGCATGGAGCATTTGAAGCCACTTTTAATAAACTACAAATCATTCAAAATAGGCGTTTAAGATATATTTTAAACGTGCCTCCATACGCAAAAGTCGATAAAATGTACGTTTACTTAAAATTACCACCCTATAATTAGGAATTTTTGTTTTAAAAGTATCGAGTGATTTTTTCGGTAAATGTTTATGTGCTTGTTTCCTAACTAAAATTTATGTATCCTAAGTATAAACATAGACGCATTAAATTTATTATAAGTTCCCTTAATCTTAATTATTACTTCGTACTTTACTCTTTACTCTATTTTTCCCTTTTTATGCTGCAGGTTTATATAATTTTTTTTCTGCGATTGTATATATATATATATATATATATATATATATATATATATATATATATATATATATATGTTATTATTATTTCATAATTAACTTTCAGTTATCATGAGATAATTTTGTTTATTGGAGTAAGAATGTATCCGGCACACAATTAGCTACTTGTTAACAACATAAGTTGTGTGTAACTTTTCTAACAAAATATTTGTTCATTGCTTATTATTTACTTAACTATGAAGATAATTTGTAACAATTCGTATATGTTAAATAAATAAATAAAATAAAAAAAGATAGACAGAATAACATAAAACAGATAAAGCTCTAAACTAATTAAGGACCGGTTGTACGAACAATGGGAACGAACATATAACACAGCAGAAACATAACAGAAAGGGAAATCTTATATATTAGTAAAATAGGGAGCCGACAGGAATTCACGGTATGTGGACGAGAATATATGGAGAGAGAGAGACAACATAAAAACGGTGTGTGTGTTGTGTGCAGATTACGCCACCTATGGCGTTTAGGAACTGTCGATAGCTCGACTTGCGCGTATTGCTTATGGATTATCAAAATCTCCGCCCTTAAATGTTATACAAATATAGTAACAAAGCCGCTATCTGCAGTATGCACGAACTTATTAAAGAATTCTAATATAAATGTGCAGATATTTAAAACTCGATTAAACTGGCTAAAAGTTGAAAAACCGGAACAAAAAATCTATACATTAATTAGAATAAACGAAACAATCCCAATTTTATAAAATAACAGTAACAAAAAAAAAACACATTAAAAACGCAAATCAACATTACGAACAATGAACTATCATCCGCTAGAGGGCACTTAAACAAAAATATAGCAAATTTTATTCGAACAACTTATCTGCCTATATATATATATATATATATATATATATATATATATATATATATATATATATATATATATATATATATATATTGCAGAACCATAGAGTAGCAGGTATGCCGGGTTGAATGGATTTATAATACCTTGCAGTAAACGGATAAGATCGTAGATTTTTCCAGTACTTCTTATGCGCAAATTTAATGTACAACGAGAACGTTCCCAATGTAGCCGTTGAAGTGACTAAATGATCAGCTATATTGCCATGGATTAAGCCCGGAGATCCAAACGAATTTAACCGTCACTCCGAGCGAGCTTAACTGGCAAAATTAGATATATATATATATATATATATATGTAATTTACACATATTTCATTTTTACCGTAGATTGCTATTATGCAGTTTCTTCAGTACGTTTCTATCCACCGCCCTTCTACGAATATTCCAATCCTCTCCGATTGTAAAAGTTGCTTGCTACTCCCAGCTTAATTCTCGTTTACCGTCAATTATTTACAAAATTTCTAATTTTGCCAATTAAGCTCGTTGTTTGGATGTCAGGGCTTAATCCATGGCAATATAGCTGATCATTTAGTCACTTCAACGGCTACATTGGGAACATTTTAAATTTGCGCATAAGCAGTACTGGAAAAAACTAAAATCTTATCCGTTGACTGCAAAGCATTATAAATCCATTTAACCCGACATACCTGCTACTCTACGGTTCTGCAATATTCAAGTTGAAACGATTAAATTTCGCGGTTTTCTAACTACCATTTGTCGACTGAGACTCGGCAGTAGATGCCTTCCGACTTCGCTACATAAGTTGAAACTTGTTAGTTCTCCTAATTGCTCACATCCTACGGATACACATTTAGCGGCCGATGCGGTTATCCTCGAATGTTCCCATTAAAGTAATTTTCGTGTTGCTATTTATCATACCTCTTCATGACAAGTTCCGTCTCATATAAATATTGTATTTCTCTTACCTTTTCAAAATACCCACGTATACCCTATATTTTAGATTTTAGTGTCATTATTTAATTTTACTCATCTCCGCATTTCTTTTCAGTCTTTCGACAATACATTAATATTATACTATATATGATAACAATAATAATAATAATAATACTATATTCGTGAATACCGAATGTAGTAATATCGTAAATTTAATTGTAAGCCGCTCATTCTTCGAATTATTCGATATTATGTAAGTAATTGGTGAATTTATTACAATTTAAAAAAAAAATGAAAATGAAATTTTGCGTCAACTTACCGAGAAACGATTTTTTAAAACCGATAACGATATCCGAAGAATTTAATAAATACACGTGATTATCGGAGAGTAAACATTTCAAAACTTTACGCGGCACATTAATAAACCGGGTCGTTTAAATTTTGAATTTAAATTAATCGAAATAATTTTTATTTAATTAAACGTAAATTAAAACTGATTAATTAATTCCGAAATGAATTAATTAATAATATACCACGATACACGTATTTCGACGTAGCAAGAAATAAATAACGCTGTAACAGAATTATCCTTACGAGTACACCGATTCGATACTAAACTAACGGGCGCTACTTTCGTCGATGAGCCTTGTTGTACGGTAATACACGTTTCTCTTAACCTGGCGTCGCCGTAAGATAATAAGATATGGCGTGCAACGGGAGATGTTGATTGAAGTCGATATCGAGATACGTACGAGTGTAATGGAGGCGTGTGATGCACCGGAATATCGTTTTTTGAAGAGGGTGCCAATTGCGTTGGTAGCGGGGTCTGAAGACGAAAAACAAAACGAAACATATTAACACGTTAGACTGAGGCAGGAATTACGAGACGGGCTATGTATACAGCGAATGATACCTACAACATATAAGTTTGAAGTATAATTTATAAGATATATATATATACGAATATCTTATGAATTATAATGATTTATAAGATATCATATGTATTATATATATGTGTGTGTAAGAAAATATCTTTCAGTTAACTTGATTATTTATTTTTAAATAAAATTTTCACACCTCTACGTTTTCGTAAGCTAATTAAAAAATGTACCAATTAAAAATGTAACGGATTATATCTATTAAAATACTTGATCGAATTTAACAAGTTACCAAAAATTTATAACAAAACAACGATTAAAAGCGAAATATTATATATGACTAGTCTCAAAACCATAAATATAGATTAAACTTCCTTTAGGTTTACAAAAATAAAATGTCACACGTCTATTATATATGTACGTGTACATAAATATGCACGATCATGTGTCCGAATCTCCTAAACTTTTACTATCACCTTTCAATTTTAATCATTCTCCTACGTTTTCTTGTATATACAGGAAAAAGGGAAAAATGAGGAACGAGAAGATGAGCAGAAAGCTAAATAAAAACTGTCAGATTATTTTAAAAGTATTTATATTTCATTTATTATGTATAAAATTGTGAACTTATATTTAAATTAATATTTTGTGTTTCTTATATTTTATTTTTATTTATATATCGCTCGACAATGGCGTAGTTGCCGAAAAGCTTTGCGAAATCTAAATAAAGGTTTAGTGATTTTAACTGTTTTTTGTAATTAAGTAAAATGTATGTGTACGCATTATATGTTGCGTATAAAATACATTAATTATACATTTATGTGCAACACATATATAAGTTCACACGTTTGAAAATATGTCAGTAAATATATAATTAAGTTTTATATATATATATATGTGTGTGTGTGTGTGTGTGCGCATGTGTGAATAAATAAAAGCCATATTACATAATTATATATATGTATATATTCGAAGATAGTTTGTAATCAAATAATAAATTTTTTTAACCCAATTGAAAAAGTATATCAGAATAGCCTAGTGGCTAATGGACTTCTATACGGAAGGTACCGAATTCGAATACGATCGACGACGGAAAAATTATGATAAAAAAAAATTAATAAAAATAATCCGAATATTATCTCGTGGAATGTAGTGGCAAACCACCACGCACAAGACCATATCGGCGCTAGTAATAATATAGTACATTACAAAAACACATGGGGTTCTCTTGTGTCCTGCCAACAAAGGAATTCTAATCAGTTCTCCCCGGTGTGTGTGTGTGTCTATCTAAGCTAACGCCGTATTATGATTACCTTGTACACTACTTACACCGTACAACAAAATATGTATAGGTAAGTAGTCGCCTACCTCCACTACGGAGACTGTACTTAATGATGATAAAAAAATCCAATTTCGTTATGTACGGTTTGAATGACGTAGGGTGCAGTTATAACACAAGAAAATTACAATCTATACTTGGAATACGAGGGTCTATTATAAACGAAAATTTTTGTAAAATTTTAAGTAATAGGTTGATTAATTGATATTGTAACTAAAAAACATATAAACATGTACGAGTTCGTTTGTTCTGTGACTATAGTCTAGAAATCTAAACAAAAACTGAAGTATCTACCAGCTGGGGTCCTGAGGCTTAAAACAACTTGAAGTGAATCCTCGGTAATATTATAAAACGCCTCGTGAACAATTATAAACACTGATTTGTTCATTAACTCTCTTAATTCTACTATCACGATGAGTGTCATTGTTACGAAAGCAATAATGTACATTGAAGATAACTCGAAGAATAACATTTTATTGAGCTTGTTACAGTTAAATCATAATGCTGTTGCGTATGTCCAAGTAGGCTTGATAATTTGTTGGTAAAGAAGGCGTTTGTACCAGTCATCAAAAGTAGGATTTCGATCAAGTTTTTTCTGTATAAGAAGATACTTTCTGTATGCGGATGATGTAGTAGTAAAGCTCAAAATAACACATTTGAGCGAGTGGAAGTAGTTTTAAGTAGAATGATCATGAAATTGGATGATTACTACAAAAAAAAATCAGCTGCAACCGAATCTGATCAAAACTCAGACCTGCGTTTTCCATCTTCGAACTAGCGAAGCAGAAATGCAAGCTAAGCATAAAATGGCGTAACACAAAACTAAAACACACTGATAATCCTAAATATCTAGGTATCTTACTCGATAGATCATTCAAGCATCACTGCGAAGCCACAAAGATGAAAATGATGATAAGAACGAACTTGATTCGAAAATTAATGGGTAGCTAAACCGCATGTATTACGAACATCGACCTTGTCCGTTTGTTACTCTGTAGGAAAGTATGCGTGTCCAGTTTGGAGCCGTTCCGTACATGCGAAGAAGGTTAACGTTGTTTTAAATTATGCATGCAGAGCAGTAACTGGCTGTTTAAGATCAACGCCCCTATCCAAATTATATGAACTTCCATGAGAAATTAGAAGACACAAAGATGGAAGACAATTCACGATGAGCGCCACCCGTTACACTGTTATACAGGAGTAGCCAAAAGCCGATTGAAATACAGACGCAGCTTCCTTAGAACAGTGGAGGAACTAAAAAATACAGACCACGCAGAAAGACTCCAAATGTGAAAGCTGACAACAACCAGGCAGCATCTAGCAGGTTGCCACCTGAATTATTCATCCTGGAGAACACTAAATAGAATACGAAGTGGTACCGCGCGGACGAAACACAATCTATTTAAATGATGTTTGGCAGAAGATGATCAATGTCAATGTAGTGAAAGGCAAGATGCGAACCATTTATTTAATTGTAAATTAATTGGAGCATTTGATCCATCAAAACTTTATAGTGATTTTGGAGAAGACAAATTAAAATTTACAGATTGTTGGACAAATATTGGTATATAAATCGACTGGATACGCGAAAAAAAAAGTATTATAAAATTAACGTCTTTGAACTGGTTGATCGACCCTCTTGTAACTTGCTATTTTCTTCATTAACTTTTTCAAGGATTATTTTAAGCGAAGTGGACTCCATTAACTTTTTCAAGGATTATTTTAAGCGAAGTGGAAAAAAATTTCAGAAACTGTGTTTTTATTTTTGCATGTCAGTACTTCTAGTTTTCTAATCATAGATTTATTTGTGATTTTGTCTGTCCAGTATATTATTGACATTTATTCCGCGCGTGACTTTCTATCAATAAGTCGGTATAATTAGGATACTTTTATTTGCTTTAATTTGCTTTCACTTCATTTTCACATGTTCCATGATGTACTATAAGATACTTAAAGCGTCGGGTTTAAGCGATACAATCAAGTTTATCGGTTAGAACGATATCTTCACAAAACAAATTCTAGTCAGTATACTTACTCTTATTAATGTTTAACTTTTTTTGTTTTTTTTTTTAAATACAACTTAAAAGAAATTTCAAATTTAAATCAGATTTTCAATGTATAATCAAAGATCTTGAAGTCTACTTACATTTATATATAAAAAGGTCGTTAAAAATATTGTCCGTAAAAATTAAATAAAAAAAATAACAAAATATTTGAAAATATTTGAAAATATTAACGCTTAAATTTCACAACATTAATCTACAGAGAGATCTTTCCTTACAGTATTTTACAATAGACTAGCCAGTTAAGCATAGAGATCGGATTTTTTTGTACACGATGTTGAAAACTGGCCATCGATAAGTCTACATATATTTCGTTTCCCGTACGTTTCGTCCGTATGTATGAATGATTTTTAACGTTGAAAATTAATCATAAAAGATAAACAAGGAAGGAGTTGAACAAAACTTGTTTATTAATTCCTTGTTTGCCTTTAAAAATCACTACATTACACACTTGTTCAATAATAAAACGAAATTATACTATTTACACAACATGAAACCATCAATACTCGAACTTTTGGCTTCAAAAACTGAACTGCATCGTAACACTCTCGTTCGGTGGCATTGGTGAATTAAAGCTCGGCTCGTAAATTTGATTTATTTGTGTCAGTATTAACCGGACAATAAAAAACATCAAATCCGTCACCTCGTATCGGACACGATTTATCTGTTGTCAGTTTTATCGAAGGTTATGGAGAAGTTGATACTAAGTAGGTTACTACCGTACGTCCGTTCGAATATATTATACCGAACCGTCAGTTCGGATTTTCGCGACAACACTCCACAATTGATCAGTTGCATAGGGTAGTTAGTATCATGGATAATTCGTTGGAAACTAAAAATATCTGTGCGGCAGTGTTACTCGATGTTCAACAGGCATTTGATAAGGTCTGGTACGTTGACTTATTGTATAAGTTGAAGCTACTACTTCTAACAGACCTTTATCTCTTGTTAGAATCCTATATTAGTGAAAGTATTTTCATGTACGCTATGATCGCGCGTCCTCTCAGTTGTATCCCGTCTCGGCGGGTGTGCCTCAGGGCTTGGACCCACGTTGTATTTAGTTTACGTAACCGATTATCCTATGACTGATATCGGGTAGCGACATTTGCCGATTACACGGCATTTATCTCTTCTGATGTAGATTCAAATACAGCGAATAGAAATCTTCAGACAGCACTCGCTGGAATTGAAAACTAGTTTAACAAATGGAACATATGAGAACAAATCTATAGTTGCTGTATCTGCTTCTGTTAGAATCAACGGCGCAAAACTACCAATGGGGACAAGCGTGAAATATCTGGCCTTACACTAGTCGGCTGACTAATATTCAAATGAAGAGGAAAGAACTACATACACGTGTTAAAAAACTATTCCGGTTAATGAGCAGAAATAGCGTGCTGTCTATTGAAAATAAAACTACGATTTGAAGACCTGTCCGGACATACGAGGTACTTCTGCGGAGTTGCGCAAAGCCGACAAATGTAAGAACTATACAGACTACCCAAAATAAAATTCTTCATCTGATAACAAATGCGCCTTGGTGTTTAGCAAAACCAGTTCATTCGCCACGATTTAAACATCCCTTTTATGTATGCGAATATTGAGTAATATGTACAGAGCCATGCTGTGTGATGCTCGACAATCATCCAAATACCCTGGCATCAGGGCTGTCGAACACGGCCGACGATATAAGACGCTTAAGTCGTAGAAAACCTCCGAGACCTAATCTAAGGTCATGATTTGCCGGCGGGTGTGTACAAGTGGATACCTTTCCCGTTATACTCTTCTCCTAAATATTGCTAAATGATCTTGTTGGTCAGCTCGCTGTAAATATTAATGAGAAAAAAATCTTGTAACGGAAAAATATGATTTGCTTATTCCGATGGATTCAAATTGTTTTAGGCTTAATTTATTTCCTTCCGGTAAGAAGTACGGATGATGTAAATTCGCAATTTATGAGTATGTTGTTTTTTTATTAAGAAGATTTATTTATTGTTTATCAATGAAGTTTCCTCTGCGCTATTACTATTGCAATATTGCGAAAATCTTTACATTATCCGATAACGGTATGTTGCATATTTCGCAATATTGTAGGTTAGTTGTCGAAAAATTTATCTGCGATATCACGAGCACGCTGTAATGTAATGTTAAATCTTTTAGTAACAGCGCAAGTTTATTTAAACCTAATCTCGAAAGCCTTAGTAATGTTGAAAGTAATTACACGAGTATTGAGTTTTTTTTTTTTTCTCGAATATTTTAATAGTCGGTAGAATATTCAACCATTTCAGGATTTTGCGTTAATTATATTGTAACTCCGATGAATAATTTTAATCTTTTATGTTTACATTATTTTGCATAAACTACGACTGGCTTTATATTTTTACGAATAAATCTAAATCATCGCACGAATACAAAAATTACTGCGACAAGCGCTTATAATTAAACATTTTACACCTCTACACCTTCTTATATTAGTAAATTAGTTTAGGATAAGTATGAAATAGATTGATTAGTTCCATAGGTGTTTAAGATACGATAAGCCTCACCACACACACACTAGGTATAAAAAACGTCGTACAAACGTAGGTTACTAATTTAAAATTCAGCGTCTATGTAAATTATTTATTCGCCTATAGTAATAGTATAACACGATCGGTGATGCAAAATTATCATCAGATAATAAAAGTATCAATAATCATAATATTATCGCGTGGAAAGCAATGGCAAGCCACCACCGTGCAAAACACCGTAATATATTACAGTTCAAAAACATGCACAATCAGTTCTCCAGGATTTGTGTGTGTCTATCTATGTTAAATTATTTATTTGCATAGTAATAGTTCAAATATTATTGGTGATGCAAAATTATAATCAGAAAATAAAAATAAAAATAATCCTAATATTATCTCGTGAAAGGCAAAAACCACCACGCACAACATCATATGCGCGCTAGTAATAATATAAAAGCACGCTGTGTCGTCACAATAAAGCGATTACTATCAGTTCTCCAGGGTGTGTGTATCTATCTACACTAAAAACATGATTGCCTTGTACACTACTTACACTGTAAAACAAAATATTTATAGGTAAATGTCGATACTTTGACGGCACTTGAGTAATATGACACATGTGCGGTCCTATATATATATATATATATGTACCTAATCTATTTTCTTAAGCAAAATTTCTATCGGTGCTTAAAACAAGCCAGCGAGCAAGCCTAAGGTTTATACACATAGGCAGATCTATTCTTACACTGTAGTCGGGCTCCTCCTGTCTTATGTATGTGCATATATATACCTAATCTATTTTTTTTAAGGGAAACCTCTATTTGTGCATAAAACGAGCGAGGGAGCAAGCCTAAGGCTTATATAGATAGGCAAAGCTCACAGCGTAGTCGGGCTACACCTCTCTTTCCCGGATGCTGTATTCATGTACGTGTATATTCATTTTACATACGTACAAACACTTACAGAAATTATGACACACATTCGTCTACACACACACACATATATATATATATATATATATATATATACATACATGTATATAGCCGTGGCGTAGCTACAGTGTTCGACTGTCAACTCAAAGGCCGGCGGTCCGAAACCAACACAAGATATAGAAGCTTTTCATCATTATTTAATTCTTAATTATCACGGGGGTGGCAGTGGCACCCTACTCCAAATAACATCATATGCGCGCGCATCTGCGTCCCATACAAATAGTGCCTTGAATGCTAGTTCATTTTGTATGTAAAAATAAACGCATAATAGCTAGTCATGACGTCGGGCAATGGACAATATGACGATGATGATGATGATATATATATATATATGCATAAAACTTTTTTAGATCAGACTCTTGCGCATGCGTACACAGCTGTCCGTTATTTCGTTCATATAATATATACATATATATAATCATCATCATCAATTTCCATTTCCTATTCGGGAGGTTGATGCGGTACGTTAGTTTGTTATAGTTGCCTCTGCCTCGTCTTCTGTATTATTTCCGGTGTTGACCTTCTTCTATCGATCCGGGGTATATACTCCATCCTTCTTCTTGGCATTTTTCTCAGGATTTTTCCCTGTATCGCTATTGTAAATAAATCCTCCTCTCGGATTTTATGTCCAAAATATTTTTTATTTTCTACGTTAATTCAACTTAGTCGTGTTTTTTTTTTTTTTTTTTTTTTTTTTTTTTTTTTTGGAAACGTCTGCCACTTCTTCCATGCGCCGCGATGCACGGGTGCTTTTTCCTTTTTACCATATTGATGTGTTTCGTTAATAATTCAGATTTAGTACTATTTATGTTAACCGCTAAGATATAATGTTAAGATTGTACTTTAACGTACGTGTTATTACGAAATAAATCTTCACTCTATTTTATATAATATAGGTATATTTCGCAAACGATCTGTATAATAGATTAATTAGATATTAGCCCCCTTTAACCGCGTACCGTAAGTAAAAAGTTGACGCAATCGTATATGCTTTTTATCGTACGACTGTACAATAAATGACAAAGACGATAATCGGTCGAAACCGACATTTCTAAATTCCAATTCGTAACCGTCAATATGGTGTATACCAGCTTCTGAACAGACACGTTCCTATCCTGCCAGTTTGTCTGGTAAACCGTTTTCGAAAATCTATCGTTAACGTCCGGATAGTAGGTTCCTAGGTGACAAATGTAAAATAATAACGAAATACTCAAAGCGATAACCGTAATTCGGCCGACATTTTGCGATAACGACGGATCGACTATCGTCAGATAACAGTAGACTGTCGTGGTGAAGTAGTAAACGAAAAAGTCGATAACGATTACGTATTTAAAGGTACCGATCAAATCGCGAACGTATTTAACCAGCCGCTCGTGTTGTCGAAAGCTGGCCATCAATAAGTCTACGTATATTTCATCCTGCGATCGTTTCCATTGGCGATATAATAATCGATAACGATCGATATCGTTAAATTTCGACACGTGGTCCGGTTTTAAATGTTTCGTACGTTCGAATACTATAGCGTCGGTTTGCGATAGAACGTTAATCAGAGCGTTCGTTTCGCTAATCACGACTAGACTGAAATATAAATATAAAAATAAAATAGATAACGATACTATAGTAAGAAACGCGTTTAGAAGATATATCGATAGATAGACTAAGACGTATTTAGCGAACGTATCGATATCGAACGGTATCCACATCAGATGAGGCAGATAACGTTCGTAACGGTTAGTCGGTCGTCGTTGAAAGCAGAACGCTAAAAATGGAAATACGTCGTACAGGCATACCGAACAATAAATTAGGATACTTAAGACGGAAAAACGGAATCTGAGTTTTTTCTTGCTATCTAACGAGTAAATATCCGATTGACGGCTACGCATAGTCGATTGGTCGAATCGAACTAGCGACAATACGATCGATTTGTTGGCGCGTATCCGAATATAGTTGAAACTCATCGTTAGATAACACGGCAGAAGGATGTTGTTTAAGAAGTCGTTTAACGTTCGCGAATTTAAAATGACTATCGTCAGGTTTAATTGACAAATAAACGTGTTCAGATTTAGATAAACGAACTGACGCGTCGCTAATCGATCGTCGACGCACATACAGATTCTTAGAAGTAATTGAAATAAAATCGGAAATATTTTATCGGCGTTAAATCGATTCGATTTTCGTGCTATATATCGATTAAAGAAATTTTTTACTAGCTCGATAATGTAGCTAAACAGCGCTTTCGCGAGATTCGCGACACAACCGGCCATATCGCTTGAGAACGCGCAGTTCCGTTCGTGAGAAAAAAATTACTAATATTATATTATTTCTTCGAAATTATACGCGCGAGAGTTTGAACACGAGTGTAAAAAACCATTTTTCATCGATTACGTAGATTCTATACTACGGAATTCTGTCCTCGGCCAGTACATCAATTTCTACGCTATACATGCATGAATATTTCACGAATATCATAAAATTTTGAACGATCGGACGATCGATAAAAAATTTACACTAATTATTTTCGGCATTACGAATATAAACAAGAGAACGTCCAACAAGTGGGTAATTTTGTTGACGCTTTTTATGAAGAACACTAGACGATCGCTTTATTAAAATTCTTATATACACTCTGCACACATATTTGCCGAACAGAATCGTACGTACGTATATTGTAAATTATATGCGTATATCCACGCGCATATAATTGGTAGTTGTTTCGAAGGTCGGGCGGATAAATAATATTAAATATTTGAAGAATGTTAACTGAACTCTGGTCAAAGGGTGGAAACTGGGGGCCAGGAAAAAAAAAACTGGATGGCGTTTATAGCAAATTGAAAATAAATAAATATGAAGAATTCCGATGGATAGAAGCCAATGGCTGCGAGCCGCGGGTTCTTGTTTTCTATTTTTGTCGGTGGCAATAATTTTTTCAGATTATAAAAGTTGTCTCTTAAGTTATCACAATATAATCCTCATTTAATTACATTGCCCTTTTACGGGGTGCCGGTATCTTTGTTAAGTTTGCACGGATTCCTCGCTGGTATTAAAGGGAATTTACTTGCTAATCATTATTCTAAATGTACAACGTGCCTTGGTTCATTTATTGCTTACACACCCTGCATTGATCTGCTGTCCATCATTAGACAGCTCATAAAGAATACTGGAAAGCTACTCGGAATAATCCTTATAATGTTACACAATATAAACTGCTTCAGCTTGAGCTTCCTTTTCTACCCCGGTTCTATAACATCGAAATTGGGTCTGCTCCCCGTAGTTTTATCGTCGCTTTAGGTCGACTATGTTTTGGAAAGAATGAATTTTATCGCTCTTCTGTTCACATCCTTCAGATATCTAAGACGCAAATCATACCGCTCTTGTCGTGACACCTTCTACAATCACCTCATATCTCTAAACGTTCCTTTTCCTGTCAATATTCCTTTCTTACTCTCCACACGTAACATGCTCATATACATCTGTTTATATAGGTTTATTGTTAACTGTAACGTATCCATATAGTTAAAATTAAGTTAATCTTTTATTTTGTCTATGTAATAAAGTTTAATGGGTAAACCGATGTGGAAGCCCAATTTAAAAAACAAAAAATTGTGAATCTACATTATCGATACATTTTTCTGAATTTATAGATAAAACGCCGAGTTCTTGCAAGCGATGTTAAGTAGTATTCGTAGATTTTGACATGATACAATAATCAAAGATTTAAGAATGATAAGAGTGAAGAAAAATTATTTAGAACGGTTTACAAATTTCTTAAAAGGCAAAGCGTATTAAAAATTTGACTAAGAGAATAATTCCGTCAGATAGTATACATGAATGAAATATATATTAAGTACTTCAACAACTTTCGGATAGACGGTTGATTTAGCTATAGTAACAACGCGCAGCGATATCATGAAGGCTACTTAACTTATTAAGATAAACGAATTGAAAAAATGTCCTGGCGAAAGAGGAGTAAAAATTAAAAACTGATGTTAAAGAAGAAATAAGGTGAATATAAGGGATGATCGTATGTAACGAAAAATGTATACGTAAAATGGAAAGTTGTGACTGCATATGTAGGAATTAACGAACATTCCGGGTAGATTTGAGATCCATATAATGTTTAAGTTGTTATTTTTATTTTATTCTTAATTTTTATAATGTCGCGTGTAACTGCCGAAGCTATTACGACATTGGCGATTTAACAGTTTAGTAAATGAGGTTAGAAGAAGAAAGAAATTCTATAGTTGAAGTTGGAGAACTGTTCAAGAGGAAATTTGATGGGGCACGCGAATGAATATTGAGGTCGGTAGCGGTGGAATGTGGGGCAGCATAGTAAAATACGGTAAACAAAAGAGGGGTGTGGCAGTTTAAAAAAAAAAAAAGGGACAAAAGCTGGTTGGTATACGTTGGAGTGGATGATCGTGAGAGAGTGATATGTGACTAAGGTGGAGCCTGTCGTTTGATTGTGAACAAACACTGAAAGCAGCGTATAAAGTGCTATGGCAATTACATATGGAATATGATATATTAGTTTTAAGCGGAGAAAAGTAAATTTAAAGGAATAAACTATTTACGAAAAAATATGTAATAGTAACTGAACCGATACACCTATAAAAAATCTTCTGCTAAGGTTAGATACATACATTATTGTCAAAAATGCTATACTTTTGCAGAAAAACTATTCTATTTAATATAAATAGAAATAACTAACCAAGAAAAAAAAAAACAAAAAAACAGAAGAACTACAATATCAGAAAAAGCGGAAGATATGAAGAACAATGTTGGACAAAAAATGATTTTATACGTAGAATAGAGGATTTTATACACGTTGCCTGTATTATATAATAAAATACCAATCGAAATCTTGAACGAAACCAGGAGTACATATAGGAAAAAGAAATTAAAATATAGTTGGTGAACAATGGGATAAGCCGAAGAAGAGGAATTTCAGGAAAAACGAAAAAAATTGCCGAAGAAAGGCGAGAAAGAAAGAATACAAAATTTATAAAACAGACATCCGATGAGAGGACTTTTATTTATTTATTTTTATTTTTGAAACGAAGAAGTTCCGGAGATTAGATGTTAGATTTTAATTCCGTGTCTATGTGTCAATTATTTATCTCGTGTCGTTAATATGGTTCGTGCGTGAGCATATGTATATGTGTGTATGTGTTATATATTTTTTCTTTTTACCATATTTTATTTATAGGTTTTTGTTTATTTCCTCCTGTAGCCTAACATTTGTTTAATTAATTTTCTAGATTTTATACTATATATATAGGTTAACTGCTAAGGTATAACTTAACTTTATGAAACCCTTGTTATGTATATATCTTAATGAAATAAAGCATCTTTCTTCTCCCTCCTAAAAAAATAAAAAAATAAAAAGATATTGGATTAAAAGGACGTGCATAGGAAAACAGGGAAAAATATAAACATTAGAAACGTCATTACCTACATTATGAGGGACACGTTATTTTGCATTTATTTAAATTATTTCCTTTCATTTAAAGATAATGTGAAAAACGTTATTTACGTCTGATAATTATATATTCCGCATATGTATATATATATATATATATATATATATATATATATGTGGAATTTATATCTATTACATACGTAGTGAAAGGAATTAGCGTAGAATTTCGCATATTGCAATAAACACCGTTACACGTTGGTCTGTTCGCAGTGATGGAACACTAGTTGTACATGCATATACCTTACACATAAAAAAACAGCACAAACCATGGTAGCACACATGAGGTGGTCACACATAACATACCTACCATCGCATGCGTCTAAATGTACATACTTAACAAAATGTATATCGAATTTATATCTATTACGTACGTAGTGAAAGGAATTAGTGTAGAATTTCGCATATCGCGATAAACACCCTATACATATTGGTCGGTAGTGACACAGAACACTAGTTATACATGCGCATACCTTACACATTAAGAAGAACACAAACCATGGTAGTACACATGAGGACACGTAACATACCTACCATCACATGCGTCCAAACGTAACAACATACTTAACAAAGGAATTGAGTAGTCCCGTCATAATAACGTAACAGATTTCATACACACCCAGTGGTAATACGTTGATATTAAGAAGGGAAAACTGAGAAATAAGCATGACAAAGGGTTGAAGAAACCCACAATGGGAAATGGATTTTGTTTTTTTTTTTAATTTTTTAAATTTAGTCTGAAATATTTGTCAAATAAATTTACAGATATGGAAATTCAAAAAAGAATTAAACCGTGAGACCCGGTATAGCGATGAAAATTTTTGTATGATCTTTTAAAACATAACTAATATAGGGTTATCAGACTACAAAAACCGTTTCACGTCACACAATTATTCGTAGCACCACCTACTGATAGCCTCTAAGCGTAGATTAAAGAAGTCAAAATTTAACCAATATGGGACAACGAAGTAAACTACGTATATGCACATCTTATAAACTAAAGTAAATCGATACAAATTTGGAACAACATCCTTACAGGACGAATAATGAAAGGACTCTGTGATATAATCGACGATGAATATAATTTCATCCATACAAGAATAATAGGGATGATGATGATGATGATAATAATGAAAAAAAAACAAGATTCTTCCTCGTCAGTGTTCATCGGGGTGTATCTTTTTCTCGCTGCCTAGAGAAACGCTGTTCCGGCTTTCTAGAGTCTTCTTCCTCCGGTAGCCTAATCACGATTACCGGATGTAACACATTGTTTTATTTAATCGAACGCGCATCTCTCCATCTTAACACGTATTTATTATTATCTACACGTCCTACGTTTCCTGTTTAATACTTGTTGGATATATATATATATGTTTATGCCTATCCTGTATGTACCGTACATTACTTCTACATCGATAAGAGTGAAACAAATCTAATCGTAATAAAAGCTTCTACTTAAAAGAAAATTGTACACGTCGCGTATTAAATAATGTTCAGTACTTTAAAGTGTGAATTTTCAATTAAATCCAATCCGCAATATAAAGATGACGTATTATGAATTTAGAAAATTCGTCGATGGATATTTAAGTTACCACGAACGTATAAATTCAACAGGAAAATTATAAAAAAAAAATATCTTACAAAATAAAAAATAAAAATGTAAAAATGTAAACGTTTGCGAAAGTTGGACGGGCTTGTATTTACGACATGAAACAATCGCCGTGTTTGTTCTAAACAAGTGTTAGTCGAGAGAAGAGGCACGTGCCACGGATTAGTAAGAAACAATATTTTTGCGGTTTAACAAGACTTCAAAATTCAGAGAACCCTAGTTAGTTACTTCTTGACATTATATAAAGCGAAAAAAATTTTAAAAATTATTTTTTTTTTAATATTTTTTTTTTTTATTCACTCTACGTATATTGTTTAAAAACACAATAGTAAATAAATAAATCCTTAATAAACAGTTTATTGAAAATTTAAGTCGTAGACATTTTACACATTTACATCTTATTTCGTACGATTAATCTTTAAAACGGTTTCTCTTATTCGCAATACATAAATTTGCACGACGACACATATCTCACCCATAAAATGAGTAGATCCGCCCAATAAAAAATTTAGACGTTGTTTAGTGTCAAAATCCGGAATATGATCGACTCGATCACAAAACGAATAATGTCCGTGATCGGTTTTGGGAGTACACGTTTCGGGACTGTTGTATCGTCATTTGACTTGCTCTGTTTTTTGTCGCATTTACACGATACACCGGATATTCCCGCTCGAAATTGGAGAAAACTGCATGTTTCACGTTTTCCGAGCTGTGTCGCCGATGTCGTCTATACAAAAGGCAACCGTTTACAATTGCTACTTCCAAACTCCAGTATACAATCCTCATAAACAACTTTTTTGACCGTCTATCGATTCGATATATTTCTAGGAGTGTATCCATTTCTTATTTGTAAACGCGTCTAATCTTAACTGCAAAGAATTATCACGACGTCGTTCGAGTCTACCGCAGGTACCTCAGAGCTACGTCCGATGATACTATTTCCGTTATGTGTACTCGATCGGAGATTATTTTTAGTTTATTCGTCCGCTTTATTTTCATAAGCAGTCTTAAGGCTAGTTGTAAGATCGAAATAAAAATAAAATTATAACCTAACCTAACTGTCAACCTTGTTAAATAATATTTTTGTTCAAATGAGTTTCGAATAAAAAAATTCACAAATTTTGTACGTACTGAGAAAAGCTTTATATCACCGGGCAGAAGATTAGTTTATATTGAAAGAAAGTCACTTGCATCGTAATATTATGTGAACGAAGGTATCCGGAAAATAGGATTATGTATATTTATATATATATATATATTTATATATATATATTTATATATATATATATATATATATATATATATATATATATATGTATAATTGTACTTTGTCATTGTATCATGGTTCGTTATTTTCCGTATATTACAGAATTTTTAGATAGAGTTTTCAACAGTAACAGCCGACGTTTTCTATCGTTTTACTTCCTACAGCGCTTTATTAAACTTTAACTCTTTGATTACTATATCCAATTTTTGTATATATATATATATACACACACATATATATATATATATATATATATACATATATATATATATACTCTAACTACATCTATCTTACGAGTATTATAACATTTTTCAGCACGTTTAATATTGATAAAGTTTGTTGAAGTATAACGAGATTTGGATTTCCCTATTTCTCGCGTGTAAACGCTATTATGAGTCGTGACATAAAATTGACTTGTTGATTATCAATGAATAGGATGGGTTAGTTTGATTTTTTGTTTCTTTCTGGAGTTGAAGAATGTCCTTGAGTAGGATATATCATGCGTGAAAAAGAGTTGTTTGTGTTGTATAGCGTGCTAACCACCAGATTGTTATATTGTTTTATTTCTGGCTTTTTAAACGTTATATATAGGGGGCAGCAGGTGTCTTCTTAAAACAGTTTAACTCGGTATAGTATACGTATCCTTACGATACATATATATATATAAAATATACATATATAAAAAATATATATATATAAAATATATATATCGCGTGTGTTATTCATAAGTAAGAAAAACGAACAATCTTGTCATGTTCATCGAAGAAAACTGGTTCGTTTGTCGTTTCGCTTTTTATTATTATTCCATCGACTCCATTAGACTTTATAGTGGCGTCTGATGACGGCCACTCTTTTTTCACGGGCAATAACATTAAGTTTCCAAACACACAATCCAACCCTTCAATTGGTCTCTGTTGATGGACTAGCTTATTATCTCATCATTGACCGCTAGCAATTTTCATTATCGGTGCTATTACTATTATTATTATTGTTATTATTATTATCGTCATCGCCGTCTTCATTTTCGTAACGTACATATATATATATATATATATATATATATATATATATATATATATATATATATATATATATAATATATATATATATATTACAAGTTTTTTCACACTTACATATACGAAAGGAGGTACATCACGCACAAATTCGAAGGCGTGTCCTGCGAATATTCTATTTGAGTCGTTGTCTAGGAAGTTGCCAAGTATTTTTTAAAAATAAATTTCGCCAATAAAAAAAAATTAAAAATGACGAAATTTCCTGTTAATTTCGCAATTCGGACTGTCCCTTTGAGTGGAATAATTTTTTTTTTATATAAATTATAAATTTTGGCGTATGAAATAATTCAAAAATATTCGAAGATGTGAAAGTATAAAATGTTATTTGATAGCCGTCTGCAATAACTCGTAATGCGTTAATTTAAATATTTTTATAATTTTTCTAATTTTTTTTTTTTCGGTCCCCCAATTCGTGAAACAAGATGGGGTAAGTAGACAGAGTCCATCCAATTAAGTTTGTCGATCCATTTTACAATTAAAATGTATATAAAGTTTTTATTACTAGGATAAATGTAGATGAGTTTTACGGTATGTAATTTCAGATATTGTGAAATTATTAACTGTTGAGAACTCTTTGCCTACTAATTCGCTACCGGCTGATGTCTGTTAATTGCTGTTATCGTGTCAGGATATGGTTTACATTGTCGTCTTGTATTGTTAAGCACGTGTTCGAGTATGCTATTCTATACTTATATAAGTGTAATCTTGATATGTCCGCTGATTAACTGTACATTAAAATAATTCGGCCTAAATATTGTTTAGTCGGCTACCCATAGGAGTTGGGAATAATTGTTTTGCTAAATCGTTATATTCAACCCGATTATTTATGCTTGATATTTTTTTTGATGTAGTGATCATCCAGTATTGTTACTGTTTTTTTATCATTTAGATATAATACGGATGATGATATGTAGTGTTGATAAATTAATGATTGGTATTCACGTTATTCTTTATCAGGAACGTGTTAATATGTTTCCCGTTTTTTCTACTTTTTTCGATGGATATTATTTTTTTTAATATACCCGAAAATTAATTATTTTAAAAAATTAGGAATATAGAAGACTACACTCCTACAAAAAGATATCGATAATTTTCCACCTTGGAGTGTTGCTAATAATTGACCAGAGTTAATAGGGTTAAAGGTATATTTTACACGAAAATTTCTTACTGTTTTCTATGATATACAAGGTTCATTATTAAAAAAAAGAGACGCGTCTAAGAGATATCGGTATTTTATTCGATAGAAAATTATCTTTTAAATTACACACCACGAACTCAATTCGTAAGGCGGAGGAAAATGTTGGGTTTAAATTATTTTAAGCAGTCAGAATTTTTTTTAACATATCGAAACACATTCGATTCTATATAATTCTTTAGTTCGCATTTGGAATTCGGTACGCTAATTAACCCTGGATCCGATGATTTAATAAATAGAATAGAAAGTGTACAAAAGAGATTTTTTCTCGCAGTACAAATTTATCAGATCAGGTTAGTTGTATTTTCACTACGGAAAACTTCTTCGTCAGTTATGTATAGTTTACAAGGACCGAGAAAAGAAATGTCATTACTTGCACAGTTTGATCCATTGTATATTAGAAAAAATTCGTATCAAAGTTCCTTCGTTCCACTTGTACGCTGGCAGTATACAGTTTGCAAAAATTAGTATGCACGTTCCCCTTTATTTATAATCGTACAATAACCTAGAGAAAAAATATTCCCAATTAGATATATTTCACAATTATTCCGGAGCATTCTTACAAATCGTTAAAGGTTTAATAGCGTGAAGTTAGGCCAACCCGTCTCAACTAAGTGATAATATTATGCGCGCGTGTATGTCAGAGTGTATCCGATCTTGCATGTATATTTATTACGTTTTCAAAGTGAAAGTACGGAATTATACGTAAATCATTTTCCTATATTAAATACTTAATACGGACTTAATACGTCAGCCTGCGGTCTAAAATATTGCCCTTTAAATTTTCTCACTGGTTGCATTCGCTATTTTTTACACTTGTAAAGTCTTAATAATCCCGATGATACACGCTGCATCTAAATCCGCACTCGGTCGCTTCGCCTGATTCGAACTCGAACTGATTTGTGCTGAAATAATTTTAAAAATTTGTATATTAACTATCTCTAATATTTTTTAAAAATAGCCGAAAACCATGCAACACGGACTAAACATATCGCTATTTTTATAAATTGTTATAATTATTCTCCCTAACATCTGAACCTACGGAAATTGATTTCGTACTTATAATAGTTTCGTGAAATTGGCACGACTAAAAATCTATACCTATTTTTAAAAACAAAGTCAACCGAATAAAAATCATAAAGTTGTGGTATGCTCGCTGTCTGAAATTACTATTCGATATTTAACGTTAACAACGTTTTCTAACGTTTTATCTATCGTTCAGTTTATTTCGATTTCCAAAATCTGCGTCTACTGCTGATTGTCAAAATAGTTCATCGTCAGACGTTAAATTTAATCGGCGATTTTCGTTCAATCTTGAATGATGGCCGAAATTGCGGCAACCGCGACACGAAACTTCCTCGGCTTAAAAATGATGTACAAACCGAAATAACGTATTAAAAAAAAAAAAGGAAAAAAAATAAAAATAAGAAAAAAAAATATTGGGGGACGGCGGAGTTCGGATGTCCGAAAATTAGAAACAATTGATCCGGGCAGGCACACGTTATCGTTCTCGGTTTAGAGCCATTCGACCGATGTAGCTCACGTTGTTATTTCCTCATTACTATACACAGCCGTTAGGCGATAAACTTGATGAAATAATAATAGATTGTTAACCGGTGTTACGAGCCGGTTAGAAATTGAGAAGGAATGAAAAACTGAACGAAATCTTACAAAAAAACGGAAGCCGATCAGTTACAATATTTATGAAACTGATAGGAGAACAGTCATTTAAGTGTTATTATTATTTCATCAGTGAGAGACAATATTTAAATTTGTGTGTGTGTGTTGCGTGTATGTAACAAGGTATAAGAAGATGTATAATCGTTTGTATACATGTATATATGCCGTAAAATTCGTATATACTTATATAGAAATATCGCTTTAGGTTATATAAGTATATCGTTAAGGTACTATCATTAGAGGCCACCTGGTTTTCTAAGATTTAACAGTCTTTAGATGATACCGACCGACGATGTTCAACTTTATAATTACAGATTTACAAGTATCTCGTACGTATACGTCTGATTTTTGTTTTTTTAACCATCCCGCTAGCGTTAGTATCTATAATAGGAAGCTAGTAATGATTATCCAGATGTTATGATACTATCCGCAGTTTAAGATTAGTAAAATTATTCAGATATTGACTAACTCCACCAGATGTAAATGAGATTTATTATATATATATATGAATATATATATAATAATCATTTTTCGTTACTCGCGGATGAGTACGAGAACCTTTAATTGGCAATCATTAATGTTTATAACGCATATGAGACACGAGCCCGATGATATGTGTAGTTTAAAATGGGCACAGGTGGCACGGTATATTGACATTGCTGACATGACATGTACAGCGCATTTTGCATTCATACATTCGGTCATTTGCCCGCAGCTTCCGATTATGAGCTGTGTTTTCCTATCCCCCCGGTCTTGATTTTAATAGCGATCTCTTTTTTAAAGACCGGCAGCCAACACGTCCTTCACCGTGACAGTACTCTCCCGAGCCGACTACAGCCATTTTATTTTATCAACATATCATTACTTTTGGAATACGTTCTGGATTCGTACGTAGCACATGCCCTGTCCATTTCGAACGCTTCTGAACGAGCAGTTAATCTACGAAAAGAGTTGACGCTCTTATCAGCACTCCAGCGATCGACACGTAGTCCATCTATTTTACCTGAAGAACTAATGACATTGGTCTAGTCTCTTAATCTGTTTCCTTATTATAGGTCATGTTTCTCCAGCGTAAAATAAGACCGTAAGTAGATTTGTACATCGATATTTTAGTTTTTACGGTTAAATTTCAATCATTAAATACTCTTTTAGATAGTTTTCAATAATCTAATCCTTATTTACGATGAATTTTATCGTCTGTAAGTTAATCCCGTTCAGTTGAACCTGTAATATTTCCGTTTTATTCAAATTTATGGCGAGACTATAATCCTTGTAGCTTCCATGCGTTCGAAAGACTCTTGTAGGCCATTTTGTATTTTTTCTTACTAGTTCGCAGTCATCTGCATATTGCAGGCTTGTGACAGTAAATTACTGATATATATATATAATATATATGTATGTATGTATCTATGTATGTACGTATGTATGTATATATACATATATATGCGCACGAGAAAATAGTATCCATAATAATACAAACGTGTACTAACAATTTTCAAAAATTAATTACAAATATAAATTCAGCTACAACCGAGCATATGCATTGTAGAGTGCTCCATGAGGGTAATTTCTACCTGAACGAAGTGACCGTATACAGTTGATTGCTTTAAAGCATCTTCTTTTGCTTGCACACGCATATATTGTGTACGTGTATGTGTTTGTGAAAATATCTTATCTTTTTCTTCCTGAAGTGACATCTCCTACCAGGGAGTTTGCGCATCGATAATGCTAACAGTCTGTCATTTACAATGTTCTTTCCCTTGCTACGTTAATTACATCGTATGCTGTGTTGATTTTTAAATTGGCCGTAATATATTCCCTGAAGTATATTTTATTTCACTCATCGATAAATATTTTCGTACATATTAAAATATGTACTATATATATATATATATATATATATATATATATATATATATATATATATATATATATATATATATATAATCAATTGAAAATTAGTTAAATCACTAATATTTATTTTCTTATAGAAAACACGAAGCTTTTCGGCATTTACGCCATTATCAAGTGAAACATTTTAAAAAAATCATAATTTTAAAATATAAATTAAATATAATTACTTAAAAATATTTGACGGTGATTGTGAAAATATACTCCAAAAATGCTGTTCTGCTTCTGTTTTGTCTATTTTTTGAATTGTTGAAAATTAACATCAATATGTTTGTTCATTAATTTTGTTTTTTTTTATATCAATTTTTTCGATTAGTGCATTCGTGTCAATAACTAATGATTTTTCACTGCGACGATTTTTTCATTGTGTATTTTTTACGTTTATAATACATAATTAATACGGTCGTTGCTCGAAAAAGCAACTAGTAATTAAATCGGAATAATTTATAAAGTTTATCAGATGTTTCAACTTATGTTGCATTCTATAAATTAATTAGGAAAACTATGATTAATATGGTCGTGGCTCGAAAAAGCAACTAGTAATTAAATTAGAATAATTTATAAAGTTTATCAGATGTTTCAATTTATGTTGCATTCTATAAATTAATTAGGAAAACTATGATTTGTATACGGTCATGAAACAGGTATATTACATTCACAGTTATAAAGAAGCAGTACCATCGTGCAACTTACAGAAACATAGAAACTGAAATATTTTAATTATTGAATGGGGGTGTAGCATTTAAGATTTTCTCGTTGCCGTATACAAGCAGTAGCAATAAATATATTTACTTGCAATAAGAATCACGGCCATAATCAATCATCGATGTTATTTGTACGTTTGCTGTATAAAAATCTCCTGAATATCTGATTCGTCCGAAGGAACACATCTTGTCCGTGATAAATCTTAATCGTAATGTTGTTTGATCTTAATGGATAGAATTATACTACATAATTGTTCCAGTAATGATACCGCTTGTAATATTTTGCGCGAAATATTTATGCGTTTAATTTCAGTATTCGTGATAGAAATAGCCAACCTGTTTTCCTTGCACTGTTGGGCTTAGGAATAATGTTTTGCACATAGAAATTTCGCTTCCTATTTCAATCAATCATCTTGGTGTCGACCATAATCCCATATTCGCAATCCTCTTGGCCGACAAATAAAAACAGAAGCCATTTTGATATAATCAGTAGCCTAGATTTTTCCACCTAAAAAATGTATCAAACATATACGTTCGATGTTGAGGTTTCTTTTTGCAACATATCTTAAATGTCCTTGATTTGTAACATGTATATATCTATATTTTTAATATAGCAATGGTAAAATAGAATACGCTTTTGGAAATTCCGCTTCACATTTAATTTTTAATACTTAGATAATTATTAAAGTTCGTATTGTATTAGGTAGCGCTATCTGTGATTTATTCAAATATATTAGTTTAGATTATCCGCCGCTAGATGGCGGTAAACTTATTAAATTAATTTTGCGACGCGTATTTATCTTTCGTGACGTCTTCGTGAGTCAACTATTTCATCATGTGACTTTTTCATAAAATCCGGGTTGTCGTCCGATCAGTGCCGCGTGTTGTGTTTTGGTGTTCATTTTATAAACGTATCATTTCCTAATAATTATTCGTCATTCGATAAACTTATTTACCCACAAGGAGCCTGCAGATCGGTGAGATAAAACATTATTATTTACATCATCTACATAATAACTGTTTTTATTTTTCCTAATTTAAAATTAAATATACCTACATATATCCGTTTTGCTTAATACGCATATATATAATCACACTAACACGTATACACACATATACACAGCATCACGGGCGTTAGTTGCGGCTGTGATCGCTCATGGGTGATCGTTCATGGCGACCATAGCGACTACGTCTACTTACACCCCATCACAAATGATGCAACATGATACCACACCATATACGACACAACTACTACAAGCACCGCAGTTTATTCCTCTTCAGGCCACGACTTGTCTCTTGGTAATACACCTATACCACAACAAATTTGTCTTTTACCTGCCTGAGAGTGTAAATCATATTAATCTCTATTCAGTTCCTAGTAATAATTTTAGAACAGCATCTGCTTCAGCATACGAACAAGCTGGGTCTCCTGCCAAATGGACAATTCATAAAACAGAAAGCGTGTATTCTGCAAATGGAAGTGAAATAGATTAGAATGATTGGAAAATACCAAAAAAGAAGGTTAAAAAATGCATTGTAACTACCTGAGTATCAAGGTTCAAAAAAAGGGAAATCGTTTTAGTTTTTTATATAAAGAGGATCTCCTACTTCATTTTAAACTCCTCCTCCTCCGTTGTTTGTTCATGATCAGTGGCGAATGCTCCACGTTGTCAGTGTTTCCGGCGGAAACACATAAAAGTAGAGTACGAAGTAGTTACACGTTGTTTTTTTTTTTTAATCATAAAACAAATCAAGATACCAGATAATGGTGCAATCTTTTGATGAGAATTTTTTCTACAATTATTATGGATTACGAAAGATAGCGCTGTTACGCTGTATTGTGAAATATTGTTAATCGGCTAGTTTTGTACCGGTTTCAATTTTAGAAACAATCTCTGTTGTACGTGTTTGTGAAGACGTGTACATCGTGACATATATACGGCTATCATGTTCACTACCCATGGAAATCTACGCCGGCTATTAGAATGAACCGTTTCCTGTTGGTGTATCTAAATAGATACAGCAGGTCGACCAGTTTCAATAGTAGACGAGCAGTCTTTCCGCGTAGTGTTGTTATTATTGTTTCTTGCGTTTGTTAATTGTTCTTTCGGTTTGACGAATCATGTTTCTTTTTCCAATATTCAGCATATTCTATATATCCCTTGAAAGTTATTTTTAGAAATACAACTCTACGGACTAATTAAATTTTAAAAGTTTTGTCGTGATATTACAACTACATGTTACAAGATAAATAAAAGTAATTATCCTTTAGGCTAACAGTGTAAGTTAGCAGTTAATATTTAAGTGTCATCATACGCATTAGATATTAATTAAACAATTTTAGAATTTATTTTAGAATAATCTACAAGAAAATTTAACTTTAGATAGCGATTTTACATGCTAGTACGAATTTAATGTAGCCTTTCTTTACTGTGAATAATACGGTAGTTGTTAGAGAGCTCGACTGTTAACTCGACGGTCGGGGGTTCGAAACCAACACACGACTTAGAAAGTTCTCATCATTATTTAATTCTTAATTATCACGGAGAATGCAGTGGCACCCCACTCCATATAACATCATATGCATTCGCATCTGCGTCGCATGTAAATAGTGCCTTGTATGCTAGCTCGTTTTGTACGTAAAAATAAACAGTAGCTAGTCACAACGTTCGGCAACGAATAATAAGATGACGATGATGATATATATATATATATATATATATATATATATATATATATATATATACAATTAGTGGAAGCTGACCAACAAGGTCATTTAGCAGTATTTGGGAGGTGAGCATAACAGGAAAGGTACAGTACCGACTGGTACACACCCCACAACCACGGCCTTAGATTAGTCCCAGAGGTTTTCTACGTCTTAAGCGTCTTATATCGCGGGCAGAATCAAACGGTATTTGGATGATTTTCGAGTTTCATAGCATGGCTCTGTGCATATTGCTAAATGACCTCGCACATATAAGGAATGTTCAAATCATGGTGAATGATCTGGTTTGCTACTTGTTATCAGCCGAAGGATTTTATTCTGGGCGCAGTCTGTATAGTTCTTATGATTGTCGGTTTTGTGCAACCCCACAGCTGCACCCCATATGTCCAGACAGGCCTTAAAATCGCAGTATAAATAAGACGTTTATATATATATTAGTACTATATTTACACATACATACATGCATGCATTGCATGCATATACATAATTACATATTTATATTTTTTTCTCGTTCATTTTATAGAATTTACAACTGTATTTTTATATTTTCTTGCCTCGACCTTACCGTAAAAATTGTTAATCCATTTTTTTCCAGAATTACTTATTTAAAGAGAATTTAGTTTATCTGTTAGCGTCCCGTGGTATCGCTGCTACTCACACCATATCTCAAGCAAACTCAGGCTCCATTCTAATACTTGTCAAGCATAAAACCTTTTGAATTGGTGCTTAAAGGAACTTCTTTCCTCGTTTACCAGTGACGAGATAACTGAGGAGTTCAATTTAATAAAAAATCACCGGATAATATTCAATCACGGCGTTACCAGTTTTTGTAGTTATGTTTCCATTTAAGACTTTTGGCGCAATATACAGGAAATCAAAGCGTTTTAAAAATACTTTACCTTTAGTGTTACCGTTGTCAAAGGTTACGTTTTACAAAATTTCAAATGGCCTAACCGTTAGTGTTCAGGAGTATAAATGCGCCAATTGTGTATTTTTTTTTGGTGGGGGAGGGTCAACACCTAGAAATTCACAAGAATGTCGTATCGTGCAAAAAATTGTTAGTGCGCGTAGTAATTATTTTCACTCTTGTTTAAGAAATAGGAAATCGGTTTTTTTATTCGTTTTCGCGGAATAATCATAAGACCAAAATTGACGCAGGCCGAACAGGCTTATCGAATTAACTTGTCGCTAGTAAAGCAACGACTCATGTTATCATTCAATAATAAGAAGATGATGGTACTCTCTCAATATATGATGTTCTATCCTTCTTTCGAGACCCAATTTAAAATATATTTTTATCGTAATTAAAACGATAAATCGCCGAACTGAAATTTCGATTATAAATATAAGGATACATTTAGTAAGTTACAAGTAATTTTGAGAAACCGTTATTGATTTAGTATAAATGTCTACAAATCCTTCCTAGATCTACATTAATAAGTGCAACGAGGTACCAGTTTATGCTACACTTGTGTAATACGTTAGATACTATTACATTATCTGAAACTAAGCTAGGTGTTAAGTTAAAACTCGACTATATTGTTAATAGAAATGATTTGAAGCTGTATTTTTCGTATTCGTGCTTCTAAAGAACCTACTAACTTTCTTGACGCTGTGCAATATTAAACTATTAGATTTTGCTTTGGTTTAAAATGTTATAATTACAGTTCCTGTTTCAACTAACTGCTTGTCGTCTTCTAACCGCAACACAATTTTCGTCACTATCGCAGGAGATAAAATAAATTTATCCAACAAATTTTTAGCCGATTTCCAAAATATAAACTGGGCGTTGCCAATAAATAAATCTGCTCTTGCAGATGCATAGGTCAGCTGGTATCGATCATCACTTATCCTTACGAAGTTAATCACTTCTTCCTCGGAAGTGTTTATTCCGAATAAACCACTTAATAATTATCCACACACACACACAATAACTCGTATCGTGGCACACATCAAATTCAAAAATCATAATAGGAGATCATACATTAAACATCATTTTACTAATCGTTCTTAAAATTTGAAAAATATCAAAAATACGGAATCCGGGCTGTTAGAATACTTCAAAGTTCATAATCGAAATTATAATTTTGTTTTTAGCTATCGAGTGAACAAAATTCACTAGGCTGTTAAAAATTATCTAAATTATAGTCAACTAAACAATAATTTGCCTCTTGTCACCATTAATAAAGTTTTTAACAACGTTAAAACTATCAAAGTGAAAAGTTCCTTAGGCGATGACAATGTATCTAGTACCGTTATTAAGAAATTTCCGCTAAAAGCTGCGATTGAACTTATAAATATAAAATAAATGCCATTTTTCGATTCGGGTATTATTCAAATAGTCGGAAAATATCCAAAATTAATGCTCTTCTCAAAACCAGGTAAGTATGCCTCGCGTGCAATTAAGTCCTATTGAGCAATCTCTATAAAATCGCGCAAAAATTTATATTATCCCGTCTAAGACTTTATGCAGATAACCGAAATGTCATACGTTATATACAGTTTGGTTTTCGTCCGGGCTAGTAGCACGAATTAAGAAGTTTATTATGCATTAATCGTAATAAACATACTGGTATGGTTATCCTATGTACAGGCGAAAGCTTTCGATACAACTTAGCATAAAGGTATTATTTAATTGACGTTATTCAAGAGATATTTAGCAAACAGATTATTTTACGTTACCATAGATGAGTCTAGGTCTACTATGAAAACATGCTCAAACGGGGGTTTTCTCAATGTAGTATTTTGGGTCTCTTTCTGTTTATTTCGTTGTTATCCGATTTCACTAGTCTGTTGATGTTCAGATTGCTAACAGAGCTCTCCTCTGCGCATCTTATATACTTAAAACATTTACTAATAAGTTACAGACAGGAATAAATCGCATCTTGCGTTATTATGAAAAATGGCAAATTGATTTAAACTGTGATAAAATTAAGGTTACACATTATCCGCTAAAATTAGAGTTAATTTCACTCCAAACATGTTCGTTACCTCCGGGGTAATCTTGGATAATAGACTGAATTTTTCCGAACATGTCAATCGTGTTAAAGGCCAACAATAGCGTATCTGTCATATATATATATCTTATTTAACCGGAAATCATTTCTTAATATTAATAATAATAAATTAATTCCGTATAAAACACTTAGTCGTCCCGTAATCACGTAATACTGTTGTCCATCTTGGAGTTTTGTTTCAAATAGCAATTTTTACAAATTACAATTATTACAAAAAGTAGTATACTGAAAGCGTTCCTAAAAATACTACAGAATCGTTGGTACCCGTAAAAACACGCCTTACATGAAGGATTCTTAAAATTTAACGGTGTAAGTTCTGCGATGATTAATCAGTGATAATCGTTTAATTTCTAACATCGGTAATTACGATTATACCAAAATATAAACATTTTAAAAATAAATTCCGTCTCCGTATCGGTGGTAGGCGACTACTTACCTATACATATTTTGTTGTACAGTGTAAGTAGCGTACAAGGCAACCATCATATGACGTTAGCGTAGATAGACACACACACACACACACCTGGGAGCACTGATTGTAATCAGCTTTGTTGTCATGACATTTTATTTATTGTAGTGTGCTATATTGTTACTAGGGTGCATGTGATCGAAGATTATTTATAATTTTATTTTCTGATGATAATTTATAATGGATTCGTTTTACAATGCGCTATTCCTATGTATTATTATTATTATTATTATTATTATTATTATTATACTTTTTTGCTCTATAGTTGTTTATCATTTTTTACCGTCGTTACGTGATAAGTGTACATTTTCTTTTACCATGTTACACGTCTTTATATAAGTTCTGTTATACGGTGGTGAGCCATGGTGGACGTTACATAATTATTACTTTTAAAATTTTCGTTTTTATTATTTGGTCTAATTTGCGCAGTTTTCATTCTTTTTTTCGTACAATTTAAGTTCGAATCTCACTTAAAGGTAAATTACACAACTCAACTATCCATCCTACTGTAAATCAGTACCGAGCTTACTGGAAAATTACAGAGCGGAGAAAAATTAACGACTAAAACCATCTCGCATTGTTTTATCCGAGGGTGTCGTCTGGCTGATTCTTTTATCAATCTCACGAAGCTTTCTTACACAACCGTCACCTACCAACTTCTAAGTCGATAAGTACGGTATTTGCGTATTTCGAACCATCGGTGAGGTGAATTTCGAATTTTATAGTTGGAAAAAAAAAAGACAAAATTCCGAAACTAAATCACTCCGATTGAATTTTTGAATTAAAAAAAAAAAGAATTAATCAAAAAATAAATAAATAAATTACCGAACAAAATTCCTTTAAAATATTTCTCTTTATGTATTTCGTATTATTTGTTAGCACAGAATGTAGTTTGTTTTTCGTAGAAATAAAATTATTCAGTTAAAACGGATATCGTCCTCCGGGAATTTGATCCGCGTAACGGTTTTATTTCTTCTTATCGGAATCTCCGAAGTTCAGAAGAGACGCTCTTTCATCTGCAAACAATAAATTAGATTAAACGTAATGAAATAATAAAGTTAAACCGTCATTATCATTCTTTTAGTTAACGTGTAATGTACAGCCAATATAAAAATTGACGAATTTTATAATGTACTTCTTAGATAAAAATTAAATTCGATGATAATTTCGCTGAAAAATTACGAGAGCCATAGTACTAACACACATCGAACGAGACTTATTCAATAACTGCAGGAACAAGACGATACATCGCTCTGTGATAAAATGTTACTATAAATATTTCAATCTAAAGTAATGAACAGATAAATTTTTTTTTGTGATACCTACAGATTAACTTTTAAAATCTTTACTTTATAAATTACATAATACGTATACATCGATGTATGTGTGTGCTTATGTGCATATTATAAAAAAAAAACTTTTTATGTTGTTTTAAATTGTTTAGTTGACTCGTTGATAATTTTTTGAATGTCGATAGTTCGCCCTACTACGAAGTTATCATAAGTACTTATACAGCTCTCGATATAGTTCGGTACGGACGAAGAGAAAATGATTAAAAGGTATTGAAACGAACGAGTTTTTTCTGGCATTTATTATGATATAATTTATTCTTTTATTTTTTAAACATTAAGAAAATCATTTTTTATAGTACTACAAAGTCATCGTAAGGTACGCTATTATCTACGTCTCGATATGGACGAACACATAATGATAAGAAAGAACTGGAATGAAATTAAGTGTTTTTTTTTTTGTTGAAAATTATTATGAAAATAAATAGAAAAACGATTATAATAGAGACTCCTTTACCTTTTACTACAAAGTTATCATAAGTACTTATACAGCTCTCGATATAGCTCGGTATGGACAAAGATAAAATGAATAAAAGGAATTGAAACGAACGAGTTTTTTCTGAAAATTATTATGAAAATAAACAAAACATAACAAGATTTTAATCTGTCATTTTCTTGTCCAAACTTTAACAGGATCTTTTTAAATAGTTCTGCTACAAGGTTATATCATAAGTACACTACTATCATCTACGACTCGATACGGACAAACGCATAATGAAAAGATAGAATTGGAATAAGGTGAAAGTTTTTGTGGAAGTTATTATAGAAATAAGTAGTAAGACGATTATGATTTGTTCTTTCCTTGTTTAATCGTTAAGATGGTCATTTTTGATAGTTCGCCCTAATACAAAGTTATCATAAGTATGTACAGATAATGATAAGAAGTAATTGAAACGGAAGTTTTAACTGGAAATTATTATGAAAATAAACAGAAAAACGATTTAATATAATTAGTTATTTTATTGTTTAATCGCTAACACAAGATTCTTTTCGATAATTCGACGTATTATAAAGTTTTCATAAGTAACGTTTTCGATATGGACAAACAGATGAATTGAGACGGAAGTTTTTTTTTGAAAATTATTATGAAAATAAATTGGCAATATAAGAACGTAATTAAACAGCTTTTACAAAAATCCGGCTCTAATTCGGTTTAATAGGAGCCGAACATTTAGAGGTAGTTCGGAATTCGTTCAATTATATGTGAAACGAACAAAAACAAACCGTTTTACTCTCGGCAACATAATACCGGTCATCGAAACCGAATTACTGAAAAAAGGCTAATTCCATTATCCGGATGGATACTTTTAATCCGGATCCCATTTAATACCCGGTCGGTCGACAACTTTTCGTTTTACTATGTTGTCGGGGGTACGAAAACATACGTTCAGGTAACTGACCAACCGACCAGAATTCTCATATTTATCAGTGTAAGCTTTAATTCGTTTTTCTGTCAACAATATTCCTCGCACGAAATTTCACCAAATGTCCTCCACACACATACACACATATACATATATTAATACATAAGTTTATGTGTGTGATCTAAATGCGTGTCCCCCATATACGAAAAAGGGTTTATCTATTACAAGTGTTTGAAAAGAGGATCAATTTGTTACGAGCGTGGTTTGTAATATATATATATATATATATATATATATATATAATTTTTTTTTGCCGTAACGGTGGGGTACAATGATGATTGAAAAATTATAGTCTTTTAAATATTAAGGTGAGCCAGGAATTCCCGTTTAATCCTATTAATGTTAAATTCGATGACAAATATGCCAAGTCCCTTGGGTGGAGGGGTCGTCGATCTTTTTAACCTAATACGTTTTTCATTATAATTTGTTATTTCCTCCTATCAACATACGTATGACAAAATCCCATTTTTCGAATTAAAATATATAGCCGTCAAAGTATGCGTCACTTTCTTGGAGATTTCTTACCATATACGTAGATATTTTCCTACACATATAACGATCACGTCACAAACATTGTAAAATACACTTCATTTCGAGGGTCGTATTCTTTACTGTCAGAATAGTAAGAATGATAATAGTACTAACGACGACGATGATGATAATAATAATTATGATAATGCGGAGTTACTTTCCAGTTGGAAAAATATTAAATAAGCGTGTGTCAACTAATAGTAATCTGAAATAGTAATAGTCTTTAAAAAAAAAATAATAAAATAAAATCGAATGGAATCAAATTTATTCGAAGAATATAATGCAGTATTACAAATTTCTAATGTATTTACAATTATCTACTGCAAACATTTACTCATATGGACAAGTTTAAAGTATATACAATCGTATACAAGTATATACATAATATAGATAATTAAAACAACAACAATAATAATAATATCAATAATAATAATATCAATAATAATAAACATAAATATTAAGACGCGACATACAACTAGTAGGAATTAGGAAAATTTTAAAATCAGTTGACAACACCGGAAATGATAAACAATACCCGGTTGTAAGGCGATATGCAACAAGAATTATTGTTACACGGGGAGTCGTGCAGAAAAATAAAATATACAAATTTAATTACAATTATTTCTAATCTCAAAGAAGTGACATCGACTGAAGATATATATATATATATATATATATATATATATATCACGATATTCCTATATCAACCCACTGCTGGGTGTAGGCAGTCCCCAAACTTTTCCAATGACTCCTATCTTGTGCGGCTCGGATCCAATTGATTCTTGTCCATTTAACAATATCATCTCGCCACAATACCCGTTTAGATCCTTTTGTTTTGCTAAATGTCCGGCTCATTTCCATTTTAGCCTGGTGATCCGCTCCACTTCGTCTACCAATTTCGTCTGTTCCGTAATCCATGTAACCGTCTTGCGATCTCTGAGCTTGATTCCGAGGATAATCTTCTCGTGAGCCGTTTGGGTTTTCCTTATATTTCTAGCTGTACCTCTAATAAGGCTCCATGTTTCAGCTCCGTATGTCCCCAGACTGGCATCACACATTGATTATACAGCTTACTTTCTAGATTAATTGGTATTTCTTTATTTTTAAAAACGTTACCTGATTTCCCAAATGCCATCCAGGCGAGCGATATTCTTCTTTTAGTTTCCAGTTGCATTATATTATTCTTATCCATAGTAATTTCCTGTCCCAGGAATACGTATTTACGCGTTCAATTTCTTCGTCATTTATAGTTACTGGCGTATCTTCCGCGGTATTCATCGTTATTTTGGTTTTTTGTACATTTATTTTATGTCCTATTTTCACAGAATGCGCGTCAAGTTCGTTTATCAATTGATTGTATTTCATCAGCTCTATAGCAATAATGAATGCTGGTAGAGATCGATAGCTCGGTGTTATAAGTGCTATAGAAATTTGGATCGACTCTGATCAAATTTGTAAGGTCGCTGAGGTTGTTATCAATATCAGTAGAGTTTTTATAGAGTAAACTAGTTGTTATTAGATATGTAATTTTTAACTTTTGCCCAAGTCGGGAATTACTTTTGGTGGGTTATGTTTACTGTTAGCGTGGATGATTGTATCTATAAGGTTGTGATCAGATGAAAAACAATTAATGGGAAATGGGAGTAGCAATGTTTATATTTTTAACCAGTACTAAATCTAAAACACTAGGTGTATAACCCTGTGATGGGATGTGGGTTCACGCGGAGCCAGTATCTGCAGCTCAGTTTGTTCTGCGGTATTAAGAAGTACGCTACCGGCAGCGTTATTAACGAAACAATTCCAAAGTTTTTGTTTTCGCATTTAAATCGTCAATTATAATCACTCGACTATTAATTTTAGCCAGCGAAGAAATGCCGTCATGCAATTTTGAATTGTGCCCTGGGAGCTTTTATACGGCAAACAGACATATAATGGAATAATCATTACCGAGAGTTCTATTAGAAGTATTTGTAGGATTATCTAGATAAAGATTAACGCCTACAGGTTGTACGCAATGTAAAGAAGGAACATTTTTATTTATTATTAAAGCAACCCCAACGCTTTTTCGAGAAGATCGTTGCGATGACAGTTAAAACCAGGAAAGCTGAGCTCGATATTATTGTCGAGCTCAGTTTCTGAGGAGCGCAATTATGTCAACCTTATTTTCGACTGCAAAATGATATAGCTGACTATGTTTGTTGATTATGGCATTACAATTTCAAGCAATTAATTTTTTAACTTATTATTAGTATCCATCAGACATTAAACTAAATATAATGAGCGGCGAATATTTCTCTAATATGTTGCTAACTTTTGTGAGCGCATCGCTATTTCTACATAATTTGAATCGAGTAATTATTTTTCTTATTACGTGGATGAATTTCGTGATATTTACTTCCTTAAATAAACTTTTAATATATATATATATATAAGATATATCAGATACATTGGACTGAGCATCGATATTATTTTCGATAGTTACTGAAGTTTTAATATTAACACTATTTAAATTAGTATTGTTAGCATTATTGTTGTTATTATTATACTTATTACTATTATTACTGTTACTATTACTAACCTTACTACGAGTGACAGCAATGTTAAACTTCCCTGTTGATTATTGACTACACTAGCCCTATAGGAAACAGAAGAAGAACTAATATTAAATTAACTTCTCCCAAAGAAGTTTTTACACATGTAAAATCAACAAAGAAGAAAAACTCGGTAGGTCACGATGGTATCCAATCTACTGTCATTAAAATGCTACTACCTCAAAAAGCCATCGTCCAGTTAACTAATTTGATTAATGCAATGTTTAAATTTGGGTACTTCCCTTCATATTTGGAAAGTGGCTAAAATAATTCCAGTACCAAAACACGGTAAAGATTGCTCTCAGATAGACAATATCCGTTCAATCAGCTTGCTTAGTATAGCAAAATCGCTGAAAAAATTATTCTGAAAAGATTATGTGACTTCACTAACTCTAATAATATAATACCTAGTAGTCAATTTGGATTTCAACCAAAGCATTCCACAACACAACAGATAGCAAGATCACAGATTATTTTAACTTCAATAAACATACTGGGATGATATTATTTGATGTGGCGAAAGCTTTCGACACAACCTGGCACGACGGTATTATCTATAAAATGATTGTTACCAGGTTTCCCAATTATCTAATTAAACTGATTAATAGTTACTTAACTAATCGATCATTTTATACCATTATAAATAATGCGAAATCAAGTAGCAAATCCTGTTCTGCCGGCGTGCCTCAAGGTAGCGTGCTGGGGCCATTCTTATTTACATTTTTCATGCATGATTTCGCGCATATAAATAACATTGAGGTTGCCTTATACGCTGATGACACAGCGTTGTACTGCAGTTCCTACAGGCCAAGTACTATCAGCAATAGGTTACAATCCGGTGTTGATCGTGTAATTAAGTATTTTTCTAAATGGCAAATTGCTCTTAATCCTTCCAAAACGAAAGCAATTTTCTTCACTCGTCGAACACCCTTTTTACCGACCAGACTTAATGTCATTGGCGTTGATATATAGAATGGTCTTGGTGTCATTTTAGACAAGGGACTAACGTTTTCTAAGCATATTGACCATGCATCATTGAAGACAAACAGAGCAATCTGTTCAATTTATCCCATTTTCAAACGTAAATATCACTTAAATATTAATAATAAATTAATGATCTACAAGTCAATCATTAGGCCTATTTTAACATATTCTTGTCCAGTTTGGTCTTCAGTCTCAAATGCTAGTTTTAATAGACTGCAATTAGTCCAAAATCGATGTCTTAGATGTATTTATCCCCGTATACACTAAAATTTCATATATGCATATCTGCAGGTACCATATGTAAAAGATCCTCAAACTATCCCAAAAAATTTTTCTCAGTTGTAGTGTGCACCGTAATAATTTACTTCCAGCAATAGGAAATTACGATTCCAGGGAACTAAGTATTAGATATACTAAGTATAAGCATCGACGCATTAAACATAATGTATTAATAACGTCATAATTTGTTTGCTTTCGTTTCCACTTATAAATGATATTACATATTCGTTATATAATTCAACTTATTATTTTTTAAATTATCGCTTTTCATTTGTGATGGTTTTTTGTCTGATTTTTCCATCAATACTATTTTCATCTTGTATATTTCTTATTTACTAGTTTATATTACTAGAATTTTTACTTTCATAAATGGAGAGGGCATTTGTTCCGGTACATTTATTAAATATTATTATAACTTTTTAATATAATGCCAAATATACGCGTTTTACATTTTACATTTACGACTTGTCTGCGTTCGCCTTCTAGCCTCGCAGATTCATTAATTTTTTTAAATATACTGCATTCCGAAGAGTTAGCGAGGTGATCACCGGAGCAATTCGCGCACTTAAACAACTGTTGTCGTGTGCACGCGCTGTCCGGGTGATACGCACCACGCTTAAGACATCTATCAGGAAGGTTACAATTATGCGACGTGTGCCCGAACCTTCGACACCTGTAGCACTGAATTATTTCGTCACTGCCGTTATATTTTTTCCATTTAATGCAGCAACAGGATAATGTTTCGATGCCTACACAATGTGTCGTATAACTTCATTTGTCGGAAAAGTGATCAACATCGGGTATAAGTGCACCTCAAACTATATTATTAGTTTAAATAGTTTAACTGACAATAACGTGAGATGTCAGTTCGTCTTCTATTTCCTTTTCGGTAAACGAACGGTGGCAATCCCTTCAATACCATCCTGGTGAGTTTGCGCTCCTTAGGCAGGTTCATATTGATTATAATTTTTTTTTTTGAGATAAGTTATAACTGTATCGTAAAGTGTTGACGATTACAGTAGTTTTATCATTGAATTTACGCAGTTTAAAGTTATTCGCAAGGAGCGACTTAATATTTACTATTACCGATCTTATATTAGATATACTGTTATTCAATAATACGATCGGCCGGTATTTACCAGTTTAACGGTGAATATTCGGCTCTACCGGTTGCATAGTTTTAAATTGATTTCTAGTATCGATAACAATCTAATCCTTGTTCCTTCGTGTTCCAGCGAACTTTTGTCGTTATGGTTGCCAGCAGCATGCCATTCATTGTCGTTATGTACGTCTAGCATTTGCGCATCGATTTCATTATCATCATCATTATAACTTTCAAACCTTGTATCGTTGATCAATCGACGCTTAGAAGGGAAGCGGGGAACTGGGTGTCATGCCTCCGCGGACTCTTTAATATTAGGCGAGGAATGTGTGACGAAACCCGCGTAGTCTTAACTACTATACTACTCTACTACACAGATCACACCATGACTTAAGCGAACACGAGAAACAATTGACAGTTTATGTAGAGCCGCGTTTGCGGACGATATAGCCATTTTAGCTGTAGCCAAAGAGCAAAACCTAGTCCACGAAACTCTGCAGCGGTCTTTGACAAAAATCGAAACCTGGCTGAGACGTTGACGTATTATCGCAGTTAACGAAAGTAAATGCACGCGGCTCACATTTACTTTGCGAAAAATAACATTAAACGGGGAATTAATCTGTCAACGGAGTTACGTTAAGTACTTCGGGATGCATCTTGATAGTAAATTAACGTGGAGCAGACATGTCGGACAGAAAAGAAAAAATCTTGACATAAAATTGAAGCAACTTCTTGGCAGACACTCCAGTCGTTCTCTCGAAAATAAGCTTTTAATTTATAAAATAATTTTAAAGCCTGCGTGGTCATAAGATTAAACGGTTCCAAAATAAGTTAATTTTGCTCCTCCTTGCTATGTTTCGAACTATATATATTACATCGTGTGACCTTGTCATTTCATCTGTTAAAGACGAAGTCAAACGCGCTGTTGAGCAGTATAAGTCACCTTCAAATATATTTGTCATCAATTTTTATTAGATAACAGTCTTCAGATACGCCGATTGAAACGAACCGGGACGTTTAATTTATTGTAATTTCTACTGGCATTCATCGGGAAGCACTAATGCCTCTCACTTCGCATTTCATAGCAATTGCCAGATGTCCTCTCGGCCAGTTTTAATTATGTCATTACGAAAAACCAAAAAACCTTTATTAATAATAATAAGGAACATTCGGTCGAACGTAGAACGATTCAACACGTGATTAAATCAGCGTTAAACGTAAAATTTATAGTAGATATATATTTTCACATTCTCCAGTAATTTTTTATAGCTGTTTCAGTCACGATTATTTTAATGCTAAGAAAAATTTTTCTTTTTCTGTCCTCAATTTTAAAAATGTATTTATAATACATCGAAAATTATATACCTACGAATCGGTATTTGTGTCATAATCTTATAATGTGCGAATGAAAGATCAATAGCCTAAATCTAAATTTTGTATAATTTTCAGCGAAATTAATCTAATGCGACTGAAAGAGGTTAACAAGATTCAAAAGGACGAATATTTTTTTTTTTCTTAAGCATCGGTTACTTTGTTTATTCGTTTTTTCAAATAACAAGGTGTCCCCTGCTGTCTTCACTTATATAGGATGGACCCCGACAAGACGGGCAGTTTTGATTTTTAAATAGCGTACTTGGTAACGCTGCTACGACATTTAGTGTACACGTGGGAGATTCGTTTTTGTTCCAGTTATCACGGTATCTTATGAAAGAGCTCGCGTTTTGCGTGGAACGTTATTTTCGGCGTGAATCATGAGAATAGAGTTTCGAAAAGAATTCAAAGTTTTGTTTTACGTTGAGAGCCGCGTTTACGAAATACCCAACCACAAGATCTGGAAAATCTGATAACTCGAATTTCTGAACAAAATTTAATGTAAACTAATCTGTCGTTTTCCATTTTTCAAATAAAATTTCATTCGAAAATTTTGGTCGAGTAGAATTTGAGTTCGTCAAAAAAACAACAAACTCGTCCGTTTTCTCTATAGAATCCGGAAAGATGTAAATAAATTCGTTTCGATATATAATCGCGCGAATGCGTTGCCCGTTTTTTTCGAGTTGGTAGAAAAGGAATTAGCGAAGATTTAGATCGGTAAATAAATTGAATAAATACACGTTAGGTAGTGTACGTTCAATGATGCGAATTTGGTGTAGACAGTTCAAAGCTTCTCGGATGATTAAAACAAGGGGTGAATAGTAACAATAATAAGTAGTCCCTTATCGGGGAAAGTTCAAACGTGTCCGCCCGCACAATATGTATAACGGCTTCGTTATAGGAAAGTCATATAAACAGTTGCAGGCAAACTATTTACCAACAACGAACAGGTAAACTACTGAGTCGAGGACAAACGATATTATTGTTTAAACCGCATCACACGAAGTTGACAGAAGTTATCCGTTCGGTCAACTTTCCGTTGATATCGTTACCAACTGGTTAATTAGTTACCAACTGATTAGTTAGTTAAAAGACACAGATATCGTCGCGAATTTATTAATTAACTATTTTACGAAATTTCTAAACTACCCTTGTAGCAATATTGCCGGCCACCCTTTAGCTGTAATAAAAAACAATTAGATTTAGTGTAGAAAGAAAATAGCATCTACAATACATATATGCCGCATGTCTTATAAAATTATCGCTTTTCGGCTGTTAGACCATTATCAAAAAAACCGAATATAAAAATATATATACAATTTATATATATATATATATAAAATGTAAAAAATACTAACTTAAATATATAATTTACAAAAATTAGCAAAGTGAAAAAAACGACGGTATTGAAAAATAATTTTCACTATTAAAAAATACCGTTTCTTTAAGTTTTTGCTAATTTTTGCTAAATTATATATCTAAATTAATATTTTTTACATTTTATAATTGACAAAAATAATACGAAAAAAAGAAAACGAAAACTTCACCCTTAAATTTGAAACGGGTGTTCAAAATTTGAGGGGAGATTTTTTTAAAATGTTTTTTCGAAGTATACATTTTTTCTTGCAGCGCTTAGTACTTTTTCCTTGACTTTATTCGATCACATTTACTGATTTTCTAAATTTAGGCAAGGCCCTCTCGTATTATGGAAAATCTGAAGATAATTTTCGAAAAGAGACTTATCAATAGTTCGTACATGGATAACGTAAATAATCGTTTTGAGCTCGATATTTTAAAATGGACAACGTTGAACACTGCCGGTTAATTTGGAGTTAACTTTTTAGATTAGATTAAATTTAAATTTAAATTAAAAACAACTCGAATAAAAATTTTGAAGTAGAACAGCAACATTTATATGGAAAGACTATAAGATGGCTAAAATAACTAAACTGCGACTCCTGAAAACTTTGGTCAACATACGGTTCTGAAAACTGGACGATTAACGAATTTAAGATCGACGCTTTAAGGTCGAAAATCCTCAGGATCCCACGGACGATTTATAAAACAAATGACTTCGTTTCACAGAAGCTTAATATCGAAGCCTGGCAGCTGTTGTTACCAGTTATTAAAAGACGCATACTAGGATTTTTCGGACATACAATACGTACAAATGGGCTGGAGAAAATGATCCTTCAGGGATAGATCAGTGGAAAAAGGAAGAAAGTTGGACCGATGTGACCAGTTATATCGATTGAAATCACGAAAATTGATAGATTAGATTTACAAAAACTTTTGAATCTAGCGCAGGTTCGACACAAATGGCGACGTCTGGTAGCTTGTATTACATAAAGTCATGGCATCCGGATACAAATAGTAAGAATTGTGTATTTGTATATATATATATATAATTTTTATTTAATTTTTAAATTAAATTAAAGCAAGTATCATCAAATAAGTAGTGCAGAAATACTTCGTGATATTATTATTACGATTATTTGTTTTTATTGTTGTAATAATTAGTATCAACTTTATTATGTTTTTTTTAACGTATATTTGATAATATAAAACATTAACATTTATAATTGATTATCAACGAAAAATTAACAATAAACATTTTAGTTAATTTAAATTTACACGATGGTTATACATTCAGCATTTACACTCACACATGCACGGTGATTCTCATTCGTATCTCTCTTATTCATTTACACTCATTAATTTTCACTCTCAATTTTCCTATTTTATTTTTCTTATTTTGAATTGCACAACATATAGTAGCAGGTCCTCATTTGAATTTTGCTCAATCTATTAGTTTTACATTTATTTTTTTAAAAATATTATTATTATTATTGCGGTTATTATTTTTTTACGTAATTTTTATTATAGTTCTAAATGAAACGTTTAAAAACTGGATCACGAATTGTTTTTCACATAATACTAATAGTAATTACTAATCTATTAAATTACTGAAAGGAAATAAAAATGTAAATGATACTTTATGAGATTTTTCAAAAAGATTTTCAGGAAAACCGCTCCGTTTGCTATCGATCCAATAAAAAAAAAAAACGAAACAGGCGAAAGACCAGATAAAGATAACGAAACAGATATATTATTTCCATCTCTTTTCCTCTTTATTATTCTATCTGTTAATATCTATATATATATATATACACATATATTAATGTGTGTGTGTGAGAGAGAGAGTGCATTTGGAAGAATGTGCATCGCGTTGTAAATATTTTCATCATTCAAATTGTTAATGACGGGTGGCCATTTTCTTTTTTGTTTAGCCTTTTCTTTTATTACATAAAGCTAAAGCATTTTACGTTCGTCTAAATTTACTTAATTAATACAAAAAATGCGTGAAAAAACTAGCGGGGGAATATTTCAATCGTTAATTCCTTTTAAACCCCGAATAAAGCCGGTCGAAAGCTATAACCCGAACTCGTTAAATGTCTTGGCAAAAAAATGAATAATATAAAAACACAAATAATCGAGCTACGATCACATTATTGAACTATAAATGTTTTATATATATATTATATATATATATATATATATATATATATATATATATATATATATATGTATAAAGTGTACCTCCATACATACAAATTTGTAACAACGAATACGTTTATACGCACAAATGTTGAAAGCGTTGTTTAAAAGAAACATTTTGTTATCAATAATGAATAACGTATATATGTATGATTACGCATATTTTTTTTTTCTTCATAATTTTGTTCGTTGAAATTTATTTTATTTTCCTTAATCCGATCAATCGATTTTAGTTTGGTTTTCTTATTTCAATACTTAGCGCGTGTAATATGAATTTAATATGCTTTTTTTTTTTAATATAATGTATTGGAAAAGGAGATTACTCTTGTTTTTTATGTTTGTGTGTATGTCAATACATATGGATATTTGGATAAAATGTAACGATAATTGATTTTTATATAAAATAATAGATCTGAAATTGTTTAGAATGAGTGAGCACGTGCAAAGTATTTGTGGCTGGCAGCATAGATGATAATTAACGATTAAATTATTAAATATATTTAAATTCAGATTGTAATTCAGTGTTAGCTCATTTGTGCGCATATCCGGGATTTTGAATACGAGTAGTATATTACTTTTTTCCCCTTTTAAATTATTGTTATTAATTTGTTCATATATTATATTGGAAATTGTATGAAATATTTTATATATACACAAAATACACCTCCGTACGTATAAATTTTTAACAACGGAAATTTTGAAAGCGTTGTTTAAAAGAAAAAATTTTTTATCGGTTAAAAATAATTTTATCGAAAATAGTAAGCAACGTGAAATGATAGACTACACGGCGACTTCGATCGTTATCTTTACCATACGTAGATCGCGAAGACTCAAAATGAAAACGTATGCCTGAAATGAGCAGAGTGATTTTGTTATTGATACTCGAAAAAATAATAGAATCATCATTATTATTATTATTATTTGGTAGTATCTTCGCCAGAGCTACACTTGCACCCAGGTATTTACTGCGGTCCTAGATCAGGTTTAAAAGGTTCAACCAACGTAGGAAACGGAAAACATTGTGTGTATGGCCGGGAGATTCAAGTAAAAATTGATGTAAGGAAGAGGCACGTTATGCTGAGTTCTAAGTGTTATGTGAACGTGACAAGATATTACTACGTGGAGATTAAACAGTTGCGTCACTTGGCCAAGGGTACAGAGAGGAGGTTTCGTGACTTGAAGAAGATAGAAATTGATAAGAATTGAGTAGGATATTCGAAGTCAAGGGTAACACTTTTATTCCTTGAATAGTAAATGAAATGACAACCGAGATATAGGATTGCGTTTAATAGAAAGCAGGTGTCCGGTTGATCAGACTTCCACGACCGACATTTATACGTCGCCAGACACGTACAGACGAGCGGAAATGTGTGGAAGCAAGAAACTATTATTATTATCATCATTTTTACGTACACACTTATATCTTTTAGCATACTTGGCAAACGAATAATTATAAGCGCGCAATTATTTGTACGAAAGGTTTTGTATATGGTACTTATGTCAAATTATGCATTAAAGCTGAATTTGATTGGTTGTGTGTGTGTGTGTAAGTGGTTACTATGTCGCATTTATACGTCTCAAGCGATTTTGTGTATTTTTTCCTATTTTTTTTCTTTAAACATTTATTATAATCAAAAATGTATTCTCCGCTAATAAGCGTTACATTAATTAATAATCTTAGAAGAATATGGCGTTTACTGTGGATGGCAAAAGTAAATAATTCAGAGGTATTGTAACGGAACGGTGTGCAAAAAATGAACGTCGTCGAAGACATCGAGAGAAGAAAGTTAAAAGAATAAAAGCATGAGGAATATTTGCAATTCGAAGTAAAATACCGGAAAAGAAAATGCGAGAAATTAAAATACACGAACTTAACAGTTTTAAGAACGAGGAAATTGACGATATAACGAAATCAAGTAGGGAATGAGAAATATAAAACTGGTCGATGCATGCCATCTTGTGACAAGAAGAAGATATTAAGTGGAATGGAATCTTATCTATATATATATATATATATTATATATATAATTTACGTTCCTATGAATATGTTTAATTATTACCATGTAACATAAGGAAAGTTGACGGAAGACAGGGGTGCATAAAGCATTAGGAAAAATATTACCAGGGTTATATAAGGTAAAACAAAGATCGAAATGAACGTTAAGAGTTGCGGAACAAGTGATAACGCGTTAGGTGTACGAGATGGAACAAAATTTTTCATATGCTAAACGTGGTCGCTATTAAATTTACGATCGCTTATAACAGAAAAACCGTCGTTTACGTGTAAAATAACGAACATTAAAATTACCTTCCAAGTAACGAATGTCGTTAATTCCGTTCGGATATGGATATTCGTCGACCGAAGAAGTTGATCGTTTTCCCCATAGACCTTTTATGTCGTGCCAAGCCGGATCTCGTTTACCCCATGCGCCTAATCGACAAATTTTATTTAAAGTCATATCGAAATTTAAAATATATATTTTCATAATACTCACACTCTATATATATATTATATATATATTCTAACCGTTCTAACTGAACAAAAATTTAATGGATGCGACTTTAAATTAAAAGAGGTCGTGTCAGTTATTCTAGCCATCAACAACAATTTGCTAGCTAATTCGGTGAAAATTATGATTTCAATTTTTTTTAAGCTCGTTATATATGTAGTATTATGTTGTATATATATTTATATATCTACACAGTACATATACATCGGGACTTAGTCTGGCCCAATGACAGCTCAATATATGCACATCCTGTTGAGTTAACATGGCTTACAAGTTAAGGAATAATATAATAATAGCAATAATCATAATAACAATAGTAATAATAATAATATTTTTTTTCAAATCAAAATAATAATAATATTAATAATAGCGACAACAATAATGTTATATATATATATATATGTATGTTGGATCAGCGTTTATAATTATTCAAGACCTGAGGCTGTCCCAATGGCAAGCTCAATACCTGCAGACTATGACGTGTTAACTGTGCATAAAAGTTAAGGAATAATGTAATCATAGCAACAACAACGAAATCAATGGTAATGATATGATAATAAAAATAATAATAATTAATAATAATAATAATAATAATTTCGACCAGCGTATTTCGCCAGGAAATGAATTAGTCAAATTTGTCCGCAATATATAAACGGTTTTATGTTAAACGTATGTAAACACTCTGTCCCACCGCGTATAAACATTAGCATAATATTTACCGGAGTGTCTTCAGTCTGAAAATTAAAGCGACGCTCCCTTTAAAATATAAACCAATTTTGCACGTGCATAGCGGGCGGTATTTTAATTATTTTCAAACTAGTCTCTCCCGTGTATCTAGGAAAGATTTTAATGGTGGCGTTTGTAAAGTAGGTACCGTTGTATATGCGTGTGTAAAGGTTAATTTTCGCACCTTATGAACGGATCAAGTAATTCCGCGAAATACACATCTATATATATATATATATATATATATATATATATATATATATATATATATATATATATATATATATTATCCTTTAATTGCCGTTTGCATAATCTAAAAATAACTGCTAATAATACAGCCCAATTCGTCGGCTAAAGAACTCAGTTCGTGTGATACATTTTGGACGAATTTTGGGTGATGTATATTGTCCGTTACATCCTAATGTGTAAAGTGGTATTATAGTAAACGCATATATAATTAAAAATAAACCAGACGATTGATAAGTTAAAGGCAATTTCGAGATTAATGAGTTATAATGTGTACATAATACACGTATATATAAATTTATATAATTATTTATTTATTTATAGAACATTGCGTAGGCAACAGCGAAACGCTAATTATTGCGTATGCACTTAGATCATGCTCACAAAACTCGCCAATTATCATAAATGATGTTGAAAAAAAAGTGAAAAAGAAATTACCGATAAAACATAATGTTTCTAATGAAATACACAAGCGCATATTGAAACACTATAAAAACAGAAATATCAATTACGCACTTCTTAATAAAATCTACCTCTAGACACATACATTTACGCAGAATAGAAAACTATAGAGCAGACATATGTGAAAAATATACACCACTCACTCAATACTACCATTTAGGATCGTCTCCTCCTAAATTCTCATGGTTGTATTGTTTTTTTTTTAAAGCATTAAGCGTGATGGAGCAGATTGAGATTCGGGCGTTACTTGTTAGCGGACTGCCTAGTCATTATGCAACTTAAATTAACTCCTTACTGTCGTCTCCCAACTAGACGTGCAATTTACAATCTTGATCACGTATGTCTTTCTTTAATAACATTACATTCTGGACAATACCTTAAATTATCGCGATCATCGTACAATAGTCCTCCGTACAATGTATTGTCCCTTTTTCAATCTTGAGAATTTATATCTTTTTCCGAAGATATTTCCAGAGAAGTTATAGAAATGCGAGTTTAGCAAGTTGGGTAAGTTGTAAAGGCGTACCCATTAATAAAAAAAAAAAAAAACTAAAAACAGAAAAAGAGCATAATTCGCAAATGTAAAAAAAAAAAAAACAGGACTGCCTAACGCATATTCTCATGCAAGGGAGATAACACGTACGAGTTCACAATGGAAATGACGGAAATATATGAAGAAGAAAAGAATTTTTTAAATATTTATTGTTTATAAATTAACTATCAAAATTAATGTACAGCTGCCGATAAATGCATACTCATTCATCGAGAGTTAGCGTCGCTAGCCGGTCGACTCAACTGTCCTTTTTCCGCGAACAGTTCCAAACTGCTGTTGTGTTTTATCGATTTATATCGTTGAATATTGTCCTTCATTTCATTTGTCTTCTACTAACTAATTGTTGTTCCTTCATACGGAATTTCACGTTACGAAATAAGTCGAAGTTTCTTTCATCTATTTCTTCCGAACCCAACGTTCGGAATCGATGATAATTTAGATTGAAATTTAAAGAGCTATAATTTATCGCTTCAGACTTTTGGAATCCGCTTTTAGAAAAATTTATCTGCAATCCGGGAAATTAGCATCTCCCGTGTAGCCGCGTTTCTATCGCTGCTAGTCTATTCGGTTATACTCAATTCGAAGTAGCCGCTTCTGTACCGTATAACGAACCGAGGAATAAATATAATATTACGCTGTTTCTTTAAGAAAACTTCATCGAACATTATACAGTACATTGTATATGCTTAAAAGTATATACATATA